>UXUI01009467.1:2230-19111 GCA_900576705.1 Enterobius vermicularis
ATATTTTTTGTTTTGCTTTGTGTTTACATTGAATTTTCAGTGTACCTTCATATTGTTGGCATCTTCACGTCTTTCAGAGTTGTTGCCAGTCATCAAAATCTTCTCCATTAGCCACTGCCTTTCCATTTAAATGCTTCTCTTATCCAATTTTTTAATTCCTAATGAGAAAAAGGTTATAACTCATGTTTTTAATTTACTTTTACTTTTTCACTTATTGCCAAGAACTTTTTTTTGCACATTTGTGCATATATATCTTGAATGAGTCATCGTATCGATAGTGTACAGAAAAGTAAGCATGGAAGGCCAGTTCCGCTATAGGTGCGTAGTAAGATAGTTTACGTTGCTTGTTATCTATGACATTTGATATAAAAAAAAAAAGAAAGTAATCAAAACATAATAATGACGAATAAGTTACAATATTTAAAGTTTAGACAATATTCCTATTGAACATCTGTCTTTAGTATTGGTTTCATTTTTTCTTTCTGTTTTTATTTTTTTATAATACTGTTGCCAGTCTTGATTATCTATTTTTTTGTTCTGTGGACGTAAATTTGGCTTAAACAGCCACTGAAATGTAACAAACTATATATTTTCTTGCGTGCGTTCAACCAGCGTAATTTCAGTCTTCGACTTTTCCTCTGCAGTAATCTTTTCGTGTTTCAGGATGTGTTCATATTCTCTTGCTAAAGGTTTTTAAGGAGTACAATCGATTAAAGACTAACCGCTCTTTTATTCTTCATTGTTAAAAAATACATTTTCTTTTGGACTTAATTTATCACTACAATGGCGACAACTGCTGTACTTCACGCTAACGATACTCATAAGACCGAACAGTCTCCGGTAAGGATTTAAAAGTTCCTTTAATAATGCTTTTTTTCGGCGAAGAAACTCAAAAAGACGATACCTTTTTCTACATAATGTCTGTATTTTTCTCCTGCTTGCATCGTTATATGTGTAAGGGAAGTAAGAAAGCCAAACATTAAGATTACCCTAGTCTAAAAGTAGCCTACTCATACAGTCCTGACTTTCTCTTAAATTTTGAAAATGCTTTTCTTTGCCTATTTCTAGTAATTTTTCATATGCCAACAGTATAGCATATATTTCATTGTTTTTTATTGTATATATATACAAATATATCCTTCTTTTGTTGTTATTTTATCCGTCTTATACTCTTCTTTATATAGTGTTCTATTAAAATTTCATATAAATTTATATTAACTGTTTTTGCTTTTATTTTTACCTTAATTTTACCATTTAAGTCTTTTCATTTCACTGTAACATTCGAAAATATTCCAGTAGCGTAACATACAGTTGTTAATTTGACTTTCTTGTTAGTTTTATTTAATTCTCAGGAGCTTTACCAGAGAAAAAGATTACATGATTTGCAATTTTCTTCCACCTTTATCATAGTATTTCAGCATTCGATTCACACGAGTTCGCCACTTGTCCGTAGTTATTCCCCTAATCAAAATTCAGTCTATAATGTGGCGGGAGTATCTCCAACTGAAGGTGCAACGGCAGCTAGCTGTGCTAACACAAACTTTCAACAAGGCAATTACCAGCTTCCAACCACTAGAGATGCCTTTCAGGACTTAACTCCTGAACCTCCAGCTGAAGAATGCCCCCCACAAGTTCAAGTTTGTTCGGCAAACTTTATTGGTTCATCATCAGTCAACACTACTGATGCCACCGAAGTTACAATTATATGTGATCCGTTTTACGAACCATCTCCGCGCAGTCGAGCACCTTCCACCGTGCAACCACCAGTTTATCCAAATATGGGAGATCCCAAATGTAGCGGTATTCGCTTAGATTTGCCAAGGTACTTTATTTCGTTCATTTTTTAATTCAATTTTTTTGAATCTGATTTTGTTTTATGTTCTTGTTATTTTTATGATTTATACGGATGGATTTTCTTGCATGGGAGAGGGGATGGAGTTTTGAATTTCTGCCTGAAGTTAAATTTTTGCAATCGTTTAAATTCTGGCTTTGCTTTGATGACTCTATTAGACTTAGACCACACTTTGCCAACGTTCTCTAAAATTGAACGATATAACATTTGTTACTTTTTGTCAGTCAGTTTCAGCAACATTCTGGGAGCACAGATTCCATTAGAAAGACTCTTTTTAAGTTAAAGTTGTGATTTAGAAATGCACGCGTACCGTACCCGGATTCAGCTTTTGAAGCTGTAGCTATGCTGAACAAAGCCTTTGGGAATCTGCCCCCAGCGCCTATGTATAATATTCCTAATCGTGGAAGGCCAGTGCAGTATATGACAGGTCCACCTCGAGGTGTTTATCCGGGTGCCATGAATTCTTGCGGGGTTTCCCCTTCATATCCAGCCCCAACGCCTTCACCCAGTGGCATGTCTCCTTCTTATATGCAGCAGGTTCGGGCGATGGGATGTAGTAAGCCGTGCAGCTCTCAAATGCCCGGACCCTACGGTTTTCCGAATGTGCCTTATGGACCTAACAGTGTGATGCCAAGTTTAAAGAAGAGCCAGACAACAGCCGGGGGAAGAAGAAAGCAAAGCGCAAAAGCTGCTGTGGAAGAAAGGGCACCAAAAACAATGCGGAAAATGGAGTTTACGGTGCCCTGCGGAAATATGTATGAGCAAGTGGGTGATATGGGTACGTCTCTTCTTTTAATTTTCTGAACTGTTTCAGTATGGTTTTTTCAGCACCATCAATAGCTGGAGTGTTAATACAAAAAGTTTCTTATGAAATATGCTCAGAACTTTGGATTTAGGACGACCTTCCACAAGTGCAGCAAATAGTTTTGGTCCAATGCCACCCGTAATGGCTACAAATCCCGCTCTTATGGGAGGTCAACCTTCGTCCACACCAAGTCCTCCAAATCCTCAAATGGTGATGCATGGAGGGCGCTCGCAGTTCCCATATGACGGTTCGATGATGAGCAATAGTAACCCAAATATGCAGGTACTGTAAAGCCATTTTGGTTTGACATTATTTTGTTTAACCTAAAGATGTCTAAAAAGTGGTTGTTGACAAAATTTTTTTTGATTTCATTTTCCGGTCATCTTTTCTAGCCTTATCAGCCCATTCAGCAAATGAACAGTCAAGACTGTGGGGGGATGATGCAACCTCCCTCTTTGTCTATGCGTGTTAATGGGCAAATGAATAATACAAAGACGGCGGTTGAAATGAATCAACTTCAGAAACCTGGCATGTTCCAACAGAATACAGGGATAAATCCAGATATGCAGCCTGATAACGTTCGCATGTTTGATGGTAGACCTGTAGACAAGAATCCTCAATATCAGGTGACAATAGCTGTTTATTGCTGACTTCATCCTGCGTTTCTGCTGGTGTTCAAGCTCATTTCATTCCGAATTTTGATATTTTCTGTTAAGGCACATTGGGCAGTCTTTTTAGCTTCTTTTATCATTTGCTTTTTAGATGCACTCAATGTCATCTGCTCCAAGTGATGTTTACGGGGGAATGAATGGAAATATGTCTAATAATTCTGGGTTCTCCCAGCTTGGGCCTAGTTCTCAACATTGTGGCCTGTGCAAGGAAGAAATAAGGGTAAGATTTACAAACTTTTTGTTTAGTTTACATGCAAATTTTTTGGTTTGGATCTTTGACTACTTTGCCTTTTTTATTGCTCTTTTGTTTAGGAAGGCCCTTCTATTCAGTGTACCGGGAATGGTCAGGGTTGTCTACGATATTTTCACCAGGTGATCTTTTTATGAATTTTGTTTCAGTAATCGTTCTCTGTAATGAAAATTGTTTACATTCTCGGAAGCTTTTTGGAAATCTCTCTTTTGAAAAATGCAGCTGGTTAAATCGGCTAATTTTATCCTTTTTAGGATTACGTACAATATTTGTTTTAATTTTTGGGTCTACTAGCATTTTTGCTGCTCTTATTAAAAAATTGTTTGTTACCGGGCTAGAGCATTTTTTAACGGTTTTAAAAAGGGTTTTAAAAAGTAATTGGTCTTTTCTCGATCTATTTGTTATATTACCTCTAGGTTATTTTTTTTCATTGCAACTCATTGAATAAAATAATACTTTGGCTTTTTTTAGTCTTGCAGCCAATTGTTGGCTGAACCTTTTCAAACAATCCTGAATGAGCCACGTGCAGAGTGGGTATGTAACGAGTGTGATAGGCAAAGACAGATTTTGTATTCTTGACAGTGCATTATTTGAAGAAGAAGACTAAAGATGTGCGGTACTGACTTTTTTATTGTGGTTTAAGTTCATACTTTTTAAAAATATCACTGGAGGATTTGTACCATTGTTGGCATTTTTGTTTTTCATAAGAATGACGGATGAATTTGAGAATCTTGTTAGTAGATTTATATTACTATTTTAGTTTGGCAGCATTTGATTTTTTTTCTCCGTTCAACTCAATGTTTTGCATTATTCGAATTATATAACTTCTTTTTTTGTTGCACAGCTGGGAATCTAGCTAAGGATTTTTTTTTTTAATGTAGGCCTAAATTTTCTAGAGTAAAATGTTTTCAATTACATTTGGTCCAGAAAAACTACTGGTTGGTTTTTGCGGAAGGTAGGATAAAATGTATTTCACCCGTAAAGTAGTGCTTTAGTTTTGCACTGTTTCGTTCGTATTGTTCTGTTTCTTCTCCACTATTTATATTATTTTATTCTTCTCCCTTAGCTTAATCGTTCTTTATTTTGTTGTCCATCTCCGTTTTGCAGTATGGATTGAGCTGTTTCATATTTCTTTTAGGACTTACATTGTTTTAGGCGCCTTTGATTTTTAACTAAGTAGATCACTGTGGGAATTTAAAAGCTAATAAGATCGATTTGTAAATTCAGAAAAGCTATAAATTTTTTCAGTTTTGCTGTTATTTTTATGAGAGATGATTTTTATAACGCTATTTCCCGTCAGATATTATATGTATATCCACGTTGTCTCATGGTTATTATTTACTTTTGTAAATATCATTTTTGTGGTTCTATGAACATTATAAAGTTCAAAAATAACGGTGTCTTGATGCTTACACAGCTACGATTAAGTCCTTCCGTTCTGGATCAAAAAAAAAAAAAAACATTGGGTTGTATTTTGCGATTTGCCTGTTAGAAGTTGCACACACTCGGGTCGTTCAAATTTTTCCCAGATTTTGCATGACAATATCTAGCTTCAGATCTTGTTATGCTTTATTTTTACAGCCAGAGATACGTTTAAGTTCCGGCCATAATTCATATTCATCAAGTTTGTCTTTAGATATTGATGACGGATTACGTCATGAGAAGCGTTACATGTGTTTTAATTTTTGAATAGTTTTCAATTTTTCCGGTAGTACGGTTACCAAGAGCTCCATTTTTTTCGGTTATTTAGTCGGGATCTTCCTCACCGGGTCCTACTGTACAATCATTGAAGGTGTTTATTTTACAGGGAAGTGTACTATAATGGGAAAACGTGATATCTGCAGCTAGGTTTAATCGTCTTCGTCTGCTGTTAACTGGCTGGGGAAGTCGTGGATGGTATTTGTAAAGTTGACCGGCCTAATAGGTGCATTTAGGTGTGACTTGAACTGAATAAAGTTCGTCTTATTTTTCCAAAAACAAATTTTATTTTAAACCTCCGAAGCACAAATTTTGAAATCAACTAAACTGAAGTTCGGAACTTGATACCAGGTGAATGCCATTGTTTTAGTAAAATTATTCAGGCCATGTTTGTTTAGTTTGCCGGCATTCGTTGGAGGATTGCTGCATAATGCAGTAATAACAGTTGAAAAGGAGGAAGTGCGACTGCTTTTTTTAGTTGTTATTGTATAAGCATTGGGGTTATCTGTTTCAGCGACGAAACTGGTGAGCTCTAGGTACGGCCATCCTGAGTAGCAAACGGAAAAGTGACTGGAGTGCATCAGTCACCCAAATGTTACAGCGATAATGATTTAGAAAAATCAGATTTTTATGCTGTAGGTGGCGTGACAGAATTTTTGGACTGATAAACAGCTGAGTGATTTATGCTTAAGAGTACGGAAGAAAAAAGTTTTGGCTTAAGAATGATAAGCGATAAAGCAGTGATTAAAAAAATTAGTGGGCAGCACAATTGTTACATTCATTATATGGTATCGTAAGCCGTTCAGACGTTTTTCATTCGTCTGAACATTCAGATATTAATTTGTCACTGCAGTTATTTTTTGCATTCTTCGAATGAGGGTGATGGATGCAGAATTCACGAAGGATGCTATAATAGACACTAATTTTTTGAAAAGAAAACAACTTTTAACATTTCATTTTTTAAATAAATTTAGATAATAAAATAATTTTTTAATTTTGCTAAAGTCTAAATACAGTGGCATTTTTGACTTGACCCATGCAGTTAGGAATGGGGTCCAGAAGACGAAGCATCGCACAGGGTTACATTTAGGCCGATTGAGATGAAATATTCACCTTTAGATTACCCTGACAGCTATTAATGGGTGCATATTTATAAGTTGTACGATTCAGTCCAACTGAGTCGTTTTCAAAAATATGAATTAGCTGTAACTTGTTGTAATCACTATGCTCGGAGAATCACTGCTAGCCAAACTTCTCTTTCCAAGTATTTTCAAAACAACATAAATGCATCAATCTAAATAAATTTTTTTTAAAACAGTTAGTGATACCTCTGTAAGATGTGATTTCAGCTTCAGGTTGTTCACGTTCATATGGTACTTGAAGACGCATTTGAAACAATGGACTTTGCATTATCAAACATTGTGTGCATAATTCTTTGCTTTCTAAAATTATTTAATAAGTGCGGATTTGAGCTTCTTTATTGATTTTGAAAGGACATCGGAATTTAGTGTTTAAATAAGTGTGGAGTACGAAAACGCTCGCGAAAGGCACTGTAAAAAAAATGTAAGAACTTTTGGTAAAAGTAGCTCTTTTAAGAATAGCGACTAAACGGACCAAAAGGCTGGCTTTTTAGAGTAATTGAACTCCAAAAATTAGATTTAAAGTAAAGGAGCAGATAAATAAGTTTAGCCCTTACAGTTGTTAAAAGTCTTCCATATGTACCAAAGTAAGACTGCCTCTAGACAAAGAGGACTGAAGGCGACAGAATCTAAAATAAAATCTTTGTAGGATTTGAAAGATGCATAGGAAGTTGTGGTATGTAAGGGCTAATTACGTCCACAGTAGTAACGTGAAGAGAACGAAAGCACTTTTAGTGATTTCAGAAGAGCAGCTACAGTAGCTGGTCTTTAGTTGAAGGAATTTGTCGGTTACCCATAGCGATCCATTGTTCTTTCAAATTTCTTGCCAGACGACCCACTGTCTTGACTCCACTTCAAAAATGAACGTTTAACATACAGAGAGAAACCTACATAAAAGCGGAAAAAAGAAACGAGATATGTGCCTGAGAATAATGCCACAAACAACACAAAATTTCCTAAAATTATTTTAAAAACATGCAAACTACAGTGCTAGTTACACCTTAATCACGTTGCTGACCAAAAAATGAATCAAAACCAAGTCTTACTAAAATTGTACAATGGTACGAAATTTTAATTGCAAACTGAAGTAAAAAAAGGCAGTAGTGTACTAGAATTCCCCTTGCACGAAACAAGATCTAACTCCACCTGGTGGTGCCGCAATATTCATTAGCCACGACTTACTATCACAAAGCAGTAGACTGTAATGACATCTACATGTCGAGCACGGTCTTTACCGTTATTTTTAAAGCAGCATAGGACAACTTTTGAAAAGCTTAAACACAGCTCCAACGGCTGTAAACGCGTATACTGCTCATTGGAAAAAAACTGAACGCCGTTTCCAAACCTACGTCGTTTTTTAGAACTTTTTAAAACATCCCACGATTAAGCACTACGAGTAAGATCATTCTTTTCTCACATTTTTCTTCCAACTTTGAGGTTTTTACGGGATAACACTGAGCTTGTCAGATTCACTTCATTTCCTAATGGCCATGACTAGCCAGTGCCCCAAAACAAATTTTAATCCATGATTTAGGAACACCCGTAGCCCAAACTGCAATCGCACGAAAAGTCTTCCGATACAAAAAGAAATGCCCAGTTAGCTTTAGTGGTAAAAATTCAACTAGCTGAATTAGTCAGAAAGATCCATTCTCAAAAAGTGTAAAGGGTTATATATTTCCACAAGCGCCTCAGTATATATTGGGCATCGTGTTCTTTGTACGCCGCTGCAATCCTAATCACCGACGGGTTCATGGGAGAAGCTGCAGAAGTTTTTGTAGCCAACCTGGCTGCTCCTTAAATATAAATTTTATGTCACACTCCTTAATCAAAAGTAAAGAAAATCAGAAAAATGATCACCCACTTGCTGAGATGCAAAAATTGGCAAAATCCCGTCTAAACCTCTTTAGCGAAAGAACAAGCTGATATCCATGTCACAGATGTTGTTGTATTGCGCGATATGATTAAAAAAAAGACTGTAACGTTGCACGACGAGAATCCCGTAAAAGATCGGTCACAATAGCCATTAAGAATTTAATAACGCATTAAGACTTCTCTGACACAGATAGAATCATGTCAAAAAACAGAAATACCAGAGCTCAAGTTTGAAAGTCTGTAGTCAAAAATGGGTGACCCGTAAGTCAAGCACTTTCTCAACATGGTGTTGAATCAAGCACTCGAAGGACTGTGACTAGAGCACCGCATGAACTGCAACATAAGATTTCGAACTGAGCGTCTTATTCAACGGGCTTGCCCTCCAAAGACCTTCAATTTTTCAAAACTTGCAGTTTCCGCAGCAAGTAGGCACGTCTTTAAACTATGACAGTTCATGAGGCACTAGGGTAAGTTACTAACTCGAGAAGCCCAAACAATTGCAGATCCAAGATTCTAAAGATTGCTCCTTAAATTCTAAAGTAAACTGACCCTATCGGCTAATAATTGTGTTAGAAAAGCTAATTTGAAACAGAATCAGACATGGTTGTTTCAGCACATCTTGTAGTGCCAAACGAATTCTGCCAAAGAGACCTTCTCATTAAAAGAAACAAAGAAAAAACATAAGCTTACTTATTGCAACAGCATTTTGCACTGACCAGATTTTAATTTAGGTACTTTAAAATGCTTTTAATACAATTTTTATTTGTGACTTTCATATTCAAACTTACTGCTGTCAGAGAGAAGAAAATTAGACAAAACTTCAACTGGCCGCCAAACAACAGTAATTGATCGTCTGATTTAATTCAAAAAATAGGTTTACAGAGAACAGAAAAATAAAAATAAAAATTATCATCCACTTATGAGGGACCCAGCTTATTTTACCCAAATAGTTCTTTCTATCTCTTCTTAAAATATATTTACAGTAAAGTTCATCTCGTTTATAAAAAAATATGCAACAAAACTTGATTAAAAAACGAGACCTACAGTCACTCTAACCTTCCAGTTATTTTGCCGCCTATGCTTACTACCAATCCATTATAATTCTAATATACCAAATTAGTAGCACTTTCTTCTTAACTAGACAAAGACTACTCCTTTTTAATCAGAAAATATTAGCACAAGACCATATGACCTACAACAGAAATTAGACATCTTAAAATTCAACAACTGCTAATGGACCCGGGAATTAAAAAACTACCAACAAAAGCATCTGATAATTATAATAAACTCGTACATCTATAACAAATACATAGACTACATTTTAAAAGCAATGACTTCAATTTGAATTCAACAGTGCATTACTCGCTACAACAGTTATCCAACAAGCAGCGTAATTACATTAAAAAATACCTCTGAAAAAGATATTCATTACAACAATGGTTGTATAAGACAAACATCCAAGACACAAAATACTGAACGACACGTTGGGCAGCTCGCTTTACCAACTAACCAATGTTCTGGATGAGCCTTATCCTGTTTCGCAGCAAAAATACGTGCTATACATGCTTTGCACCTAAAATCATTTTCAAATTAAATTTTAAACTACTAAAATTAATTTTAAAAAAAGAATTTCTCAAGCAATACTACCACATAGGACGACAATAACACGGAGAACAAATTGGTATGTCCTGCCCGTCCTCATCAACGCAGTTTTTTACTAACTTGACGTTTGCTTTTTCAGAAGCGCATCCAAAGCACTCTTCAAGAGACTAAAAAACATTTAAGTACGAATAACAGCAAATAAAGCCAGTAAAATAATAGCACTGATGAAAATATTAATACTAGAAAGTTTTGAAAAACTAAGTAAGAAACTGTTCTTGCCTCAAAATTTGAATAAATATAGGGAGGATTATGCACGACTTGCTCCACAAAAGCTTCAACAAAACGTTCATCTAGAGACTGGAGAAGGACCACTTCACGAGCAAGAGCAATTGGTTTATTTAATTTGTCTTTCAAATCTCGAAAGGACTCAGTGCGAATCCTGAATAATTTCGAATAATTTCAATAACAACATAAGTAACAGAAAGCGATTTCGCAACTTCAAATAAAATAAACTACCTTATCACGAAAGGTCGAATTTTGTTAGTGCAGCTTCGAACCTCAATATTTATGAACTGAACCGAACCTCCAGAGTGCTCATGAAAAGAAATCTGTAAAACTTACAGGAACTTGAAAAACGAAAAAACTCCATTCTCACCGCTTGAAAGCATAACTTTAAAAAATAAAAAAGGTTTCGGCGAAGCAAAGAACTCAGAAAACTTAATTAGTTTTACAAAAAACAACTTATTTTACTAAAAAAAATATATGCATAGTTCCCTTACATTGTGTACATCTGCTTCTATGGCTTCAAGTTGAATATCCGATATCTGAGCAAAATCAACCGTATAATTCTTAACATTCAGCAGCCAGGAATTAGTAACAATAACCTTCTTTCCTAGAAAGCCACAAGAAAATTGAGTATTTAATTAGTTCTGAATTTTATCCAGTTAACAAAATAATTTCCAAGATGGGCACCTTTTCTAACAATTTCCTCAATATTAAAAACCGGTTACTTAATGAAAATTAGATAACAATCCTCTGTAACCAAAGACAACTTTTGAGAGCGGTTGAAAATAAACTCGCTTCAATAACTCAAAATAACTTTTTACTCATAAAATCTTCTCTTAGCAACACCTTTTAAACAGCCTATTTCACTCCTAATCAAAAAACGATAAGACTATTACCAGACAATGAAAAAACAAGGCTTCCCATGCTTCTATATTCGTCGTTAATGCTTTTTTCGACTAAATGCCACGAGGAATCATATCTCTTCAAACATTCCACTATAGGATGTGAGTCCCAGCTTCTTCCATAACGCACTAGTAAGTAAGCACCAAAGCCTTAAAAGTACTGCAACTGTTACATCCTGAGGCAAACAAGAACCATCATGGATGTATTGAAAATAAAACAGGTTTTTTCAAAAAAAGCAACCAAACTCACAAAGAAATTGAAACTAGATTCACAAAAACGATAGAGCTCTCAATAGAAACCAACGTGTAATTTAACCTTATACACTTTTGTTTCGATAAAAGATAGAAACCCTTTAACCACTCAAAAGGCAAATTTACTCTTTTTAAATTATTAAACACAAAGCTTACATTTGCAAGTAACGGTGAAACATCAAAACTTCCCACAACTTAAATTAGTTGACCTACACCATGAGGAAATTCCAAAATAAACTACCCCGTCAACTCGCCATATTTTCATCTCTCCTCTTCCTGAATTTATCTGAGCATAGCAGTCCTGACAGAACTGCTATCATTCTAAGGTAACTAAAGTCTAAAGACAATGTTTTTCTTGTTTGGTTTTTTCCCTACCCTTGCTAAGTTCCTTTCTGGATTAACTGTTCTGACTGATAACAAATTTTTCACAGCAGGTGCGAACACTGTCCTACGCCATATACCAGAATAAAAAACTAAATGGATAATTAGTTATCAAAAATGCATAATTTTTTAAGAAATCTGTAAATTTTTCAACCTAAAGTAAACAGCATCGATGCATCTGCAAGCCACTGAATGACAGTGTGAGGATAAATAGCAAAGATTGGGTCCTCTAACACTAATTCCAAAAAAACAAAGTATACTGAAAAGAACAAGTTTCTAAAATCAGATAAATTTAAACATTATACACTTTATGTATGTATGTAGTCAAATTAAGGTGTCACCTTAGACTAATTTCAAAATTTTGGTACATTAGTAAAAGGCTCTAAATGGTCAAACTTAAATTTCGCAAAGCATTATGCAGCAAAAGACTGAAAAACAAATATACATATCGCACACTCAACTTACACCAAGGTAAACAGCTGTGAACAAATAAAAGTAAAACTGTTCGTCGAAGGTGGTAGGCAACGAAAGCAAACTTTTCATCACCCAATATTCCAGAAAATAAAGCAGTTATGGTAAAGCCGCTAGTCATAAATTCCACTGGAGGAAAAACGACGCACAGAGAAAACAATATGTAAATGATCGAATAAAATAAAAAATCATCCATACTCTAAAATAGAAAACAGGATGTTCACAACCACTCCATAAATTGACTCCACGTCTTAAAATACTATAAATATAGAATCCAAAAAATGTTAACGATACGGTAAACAGCGAGAAAAATTGCTACTAAGAAGAGATACAATTATCGTAAACAGACTAAAAAAGCTGAAGCAATTATCCAAATAACCGAGACCTACAGATAAAAAACGTAATCACCAACTGTCTCCATTATTATCAAAAAATGTTTGAAAATAATGGGGAAACTATTAATTAATAATTTTCATCAACACCTCATCCAGCTTTAGAAAAAAGTTATCGCTTTCGGTATATAATAAACCCTTCAGCAATTTTGACATCTCCAAACTACCTTCGCAAACTGCTAATTTAACCCTATCAATCAATCTTAACGTACCAAAAAATTGTTATCTCGTCATAAAACATTTAGTTGACGAAAGTGCTTCAGCAAGTTATGTACATTAGGCAATACTGATATATAAAAAATAATTTTCAGCAGTGATAGTTTAATAGTTCAAATGATGTGGTTGAAATAAAGAAAAAATGAAGTCACGCAAACGATTAACTAGTAAGAAAAAAGGGAAAAAAACGGCCAGACGTACACCTTAAAGAATTACTCCTCTAATTCTGGGTTAAATCGTCAGTATTCGTATTGCCATCTTAAATTTTTATTTCCGGAAACAATACCCCCGCCCCCCTTCCCTGAGACGTTAAGCAGTCAGAATTGATCAAAACAACTGGGAAAGAAACTTTAAACGCAGTCCATCATCAAATACACCTAGCAACCACACATAAACCAAAAAGCCGCTATGGTACAGTCGCCATAACTATATATGTGTTTAGCAGACAGAAAAAGAAAGAAACCGAGGAGACCTAACAATTTTGAAGAGCAGTAGTATACTTCTCTGAATGAAGAAAAGTTCCTTAAAAGAACTTCGTGGCATAATTTATACACAGTATCATTAACTTATTGGCATCCTGCCAATCTCGGTGCTACTTCTGCACGAAAGTTCGATCAGATTCGCATTCAGTTAAGATCGTTGGTTTCTCAAATGCAGGTCTGATTGCTGTAAACAGCGAGAATAGCTTTTTCGACGAGTTGCTCCACTGCCTGCCTTCTTGTTTTTTTTGAGTCTAACGTTAGTACTTTTTAGGCGAACAGTTAATTCGTGATTAAGTATGGCCAAAAAATCCCAGAGTACTCGGCAAGCCGACGTAAATGTTTTAAGTTCTTGACGTCATGGGGGTAGGGGGGAGGGAAGAGAGAGAAGAGGGTTGAACGGCTAGACGGACGTCCCAGTGAATTTCTCTTCTAATCCTGAGTTAAAACGCTAGTATTATAATACTTCGTTCTAAGTCTTTATTTCTATTTTTTCTTGAAGGTTTTAGAGACTACCGTGATGTCACGGGAGCTATTTCAGTTTTTCCGTAAACTTCTTCACCAACCTTGAAATATTCGAATTTTTGAGGTCATGCGTTTTTCCACTCTAAAAATTTTCGCATGGGCGAGCAGTTTCAATATTCCAGTTTTGTTTCTGCTCTCGACGCCGAACTTATTGGACAGCAGTGTTCTCATCTTGCTAAAAGCATGAGAAATTAATCATGGCTTCGTGAAAATGATTTACTTAGCTTGATATTCGCTCAATTGTGCCTAAATTTTCTCTCGTTTATCAGTTGACAGTTACATTTGGAACCCTCTCAAATCACTTAGCATAAGAACTGTAATAGAGTAATCAGTGACGATGAACAGTAACCTGAAGTGACGAGCTAGCGTGAAGAAAACTATTCATGCTTTTGCCATTGTTGAAGAAAACTTCCTTCTGTTTCAAGCGGTTTAGTTACTACAATCAGGTTTCCTGCATCTTGAAGCTCGTTAAAAAATTTAAGATTTTTTGTCAAGTAAAGACCTGGATTGACTATTGATTCTCTCTTTTTTCTTGAATTGTCAAACAAGGTTCTAATTTAATTTCTTTCAAAATATTAAATAACAACCAAAAAAATTTTTTTAACTTGAATTAGAAAACAGCTTGACTGTAGAAAAGTTAGGTAGTTCGTTTCATGCCTTCATTGGCAGCTGTTCCTACCTTTATTGGCTATTAGCACCTTTAAATTATTCTAATACATTCCGGCTGCTTAAGTTAATGGTTGGTTGGCATGTTGTTAGTTCTGACAGTTTTGCCTAGAAAAATGATTTTTAAACTTCGAGCGTAGACTGGGATGGGAATTCAGCGTGTGATGTGACAAACTGTGCAGCTGGTTGGACAGAATTTTATTTATACGAGTGTGTTAAAATTTGAGTTATGATAAAAGTAAGTCGTAAACACAGTTACACCTTTTTGGTTCTGAACCGCTTCTGAGCAGCTGCCTCTGTTTTTACTTTTAAGCTTCTCGCTTGAAAACATTTTCAATTACAAATCACTTCTTGTCGCATAATTTGAGGAGGAAGTTTTGTTTTCGTCAGTTCGTTTCAGTTTAATCACACATTGACTTTGAGTTGTGTTTGTAATTTTTACTTCATGCTGCACGATCCTGTTTCAAAGCTCGTCTTACGTTATTATTTCATATTATAATTTTTCGTAAAACTTTTATTTATAACTTTAATCATTTTCAACCAATTACTTCTTTCATAACATTTTTTATTATTTCTTTCTATATTTAATTGATGGCAACTTTTCTTCTGCGTTAAGAAGTACTGAAATTTTTTGCCGAACTGTGCAGTCAACCGACGTCTTCCTAATTTGTAGGATTGTTTTTTTCAGCGCCATTTCTGGTGGTCTAGAAGTTTCGGCTGCTAAATGACTCTTACTACATTACACAATGTACCTCTATGAAAGTAGTGAGGTTTACTGGATTTACCTTTTTCAAGCTTTTTTCACAGTAATAGAACGGTGCTATTTTTCCTCATTTCTTTGTTTTACAACATATGTTTCGTTGAGGACTACTTGACCAGAAAGTAACGCAAATTTGTAAAATTAAGAATTTATGGTAGTAAAGCGAGGAACTTCATTGAACACGTTTTGCGAAAATGATACAGAACTGAAAACGCTCTGCAGCCAGTCAACTTCTCTTCGACATTTTATATTCCTTCGTTCGCTTCACAGGATTCTGACACGTTGTAAGAATTAATTTTTTGTTATAGCCATTATCGCCACACTTTAATGTTCTGCAAAAGATAAAACAGCGTTGTGCATATTGAGTAGATGCAACATCTCTTTCTTTTTATTTTTCTTCCTACTACAACTTTCCTGACCATTAATAGGTATGTATACTTTTTTTTCCAAGATAGAGGAGTCAAGATTTTTAAATGTTTTTTTTTATAAGCAATATTACAAATTTCTTATGACAAGCCGTCTTTTGTCAGGTACAGCTTCTGCTTCACAAATTTAATACTAAATTTTACCTGGATAGTATGAAATGATGAGTATAACTTAATCTGAGAGTCTTAATAGAATTTTCGCAAAAAGTAGTACAAGTACTGGTCCTTGATGCGGAATATTGCTGAAGCTAGCGTATTTCAGTTATTTGCTTTACGGAGATTCGCTGCTTTGCCTAGTGTCAGGTCACAAGTTTAAACTTTGGAGTTCTACAGGATTGCTTGGCCATCTATTTCCCACCGCCGCCATGTGATGCCGCTTTTTCAGACTGTTAGCATTCTGTTCTTTTTTCAGCTGCGGTTTCATTGTCAGAGACTGCCGACACATCTCAATTTCAAATTTTTGGAACAGTGGTGAGTGTAACTATTTGATAGCTAAGAGTTTATGCGTTAAAAAACTGTTTCTGGTGAGCAGTTGTTGCCCACAAATCATTTCCGGCAGAGTTGCATTGACTAGATGAGTGGAGATTCTACAGGTACCATCAATACAATTCAAGTTCAGCTATTTTTTCAATTCTGTGTCCTCAAGCGGGATAAAAGTTGATATTTATTGTTTATCGTTGCTGGTTACAATATGCTTGGGAGGTTTAGGGTTGGGTTCTTATTTTTACGTACTGCGGTCTTCTGTGCAGGTATAGTTAATAGGACTGTCCAAGTTTTCTGTGGTTCTATTGGCAGACTTAAAATGTAAACTTTGAGCAATTCATATGACCAACGAGTAGGTCTAAAACATTCGTTCGCCGTATAAAATTTCATTCTTAACAAGATTTCCTACTTTCTTTGTGACCCGAGGTTGGGTAAGTTTTTGGCTCCGTAAATTTCTTGTATTAGCTATATAGACAGCTTGGGCTGGGCTTGGGTTGTTGACTTTGTTATCGTTTTTAGATGGAGTAGAATTTGTCGACTCGATAGCACAATGATGACGATTTATGAGCAGTCTGTGAGGAGGAAAGTGCCAATAGTGCTTCACTTAAAGTCATTCTTAACTAACCATCTTGTGCTGATCGGGTTTTTAAAACAGCAGTAATCCAGACGTGATTTTTTACATGTTGCAGGAATCCTGCGACTGGTTTTTACGTCTGGTTTTTAGACGCTGAACAGGCACATAAGCTTCTCTGCTT
>UXUI01009474.1:5719-19093 GCA_900576705.1 Enterobius vermicularis
AAGGGAAAATTTTCTTGTAGCACAAATTTTTTATATTTTTTTCTCAACTTTTATTCAGAACAACATCATTTCAAGGCACTTCAGTTTGAAACCGTTCTGTTCAGAGTTAAACGCGCAACATCGTTTAAAAAGGATTTGGCCTCAACTGCAGTCAAAGAATTGTGTCATACGAATTCATGATGTTGTAGTTCAGTGCGTGACAGATATGAATTCAAAGCGCGAAGGGCTTTTCAATCTGTTCATGTCGGATAGGAAATCCAAAGCATCATTGCCTTCTGACCAGCCACTCGTTCATTTGGAACTAGCTTCATTCTATCATCCAGCTACTGAAGCTATGCCATGTAATTTGCATTGTTAGTATTGTTCACCCAAGTGACAATTTCAAAGCTGCTCTCCATTTTCAGAGGTGTAGTTAATTTTAAGCTTCTGAGTGTCACGAAGCAAAAGAGTCTACTTGGAGAGGGGTTGAACTTCAAAAGAAAATCCCAACAATTTTTTAAGAATGCTCTCACCTAACACGTATTTTCAGTACCCTCTAATACAGTTCACCTTCTCCTTGCGCCGTTTGTTTTCTTGTTAGATCAGAGGACAGTTCGATGGGCAGCCTTCATTTTTCAGGACATAAGCACCGCTGTGGTTAGTTGAGAAATCAGCAGAGAAAAATATTTTTAAACTGGAAATTGTTACGAACACCACTGTTCGGTTAAAGCTCTAAAAAATGTTTGTATAAGTTTTTGTTCAAGCAGTGATTTAGTATCCTTCGAACTTGCCTACTTTCACCAGTGTACGTGAAACGGCCACGAAGCACATTCAAGTTGACAAAAGCTCCAATTTTTAGAAAAGGACTGGAGCAACTTTCGACGTGAAAGATATGCCAGAAAGTGATATTAGAGTCGATTTTCTAATGCCTAAGGTAAAGACTTGAAAGTGGTTATCATGATTCGATTTTTCTTGCATTTATGGTAAATCATATTTTTAGGTTCTCTAAGAAGTTCTTTTGGATTGGAATTTTGTTTCTCTTGGGCATTTTTGAGCTTTTTTGCAACATTTAGGTAATCATTCCTCTGACTGCTTGTAAAACTGGAGATTATCGATATCCGCGCAGGTTAATAATTAGCATGAGCACCGTACTGATGACTAATTGTGGTTCATTACATTCCCAGGACTCTTCGTCCTTTTTCAAATCAATATCCTCTAATTTGCTTGATCTTGTTGAGCAAGTCCAGCTGTCTTTCGATGTTGAGCATTTCCGAAAATTTATCATACAGCTTAATGACACTATGGTAGAGTCAGAACCTGGTTAGTCAGTGAAATCTTGTCTTTATATGGATTGATAATTCCTCCCCTTGGATCACCTTCAATTTATTTGCTTGTAGGGGAAGAGAGGTTTTGGATAAGCACCTCACCTGTTTGGATTGACACCGATTATGGGGATGGTACCAAAACTGCTCCTGTTCTTGGAGACGTTGCATTTCACGCTGTCGTGATGCTGTCTCCAAATCAGGTATTAAGACAACTAAAGATTAAATTCGCCATTGAGTGCATAATAATTTTTTATCGTTGGCAATAAATTTCTGTTCTAGATAAATGTGGCTATACAACCTCAGTGTCGAGTTCGAGTTTTCTTGGACCATTTTCAACTTGTTCAGCTTACGAGATTATTTAGTGCTCTTTCACTTTTTGTGGAACAGCTTGAGGCTGATAGGAAGTTTTTTACTGGCCAAGTGACCAATGGGGATGCAACACCCCTGGCACTGGTGGCAATCATTGAACAAGTAATACTTTTTCGTTGTAATTATTTCTACGTTAATATACCATTTTCTTTTTTGTTCTTAGCATTTTAGATCCAAGTAAATTTGCTTCTTCCATGTACACCTATTCAAAACCCTTATGACAATTCTATCCGTCCTCCAGCAGACTGTACTACATCGTCAATAGGTATGTATTTTGTATGAAACACATCTGTAGTTGTGTTACATTGTTTGCGTACATCACTCCTTTCCAATTCGCCTCTACATTTGCTTTTTACAGTTTCTATATTTTTTTACAAAGAGTAGTTCTCTCCTTTTCAGATTTTCCTCGTAACGTTAATTTACAGCAAAAAATGTGTCGTTTTCTTTTTTAATTACACTTTCTTTTTTTACATACAAATTCTCTATTCACAATAACAGAATTATTACGGAATGTTAAAAATTTGAGGTTTTTTTAAAAATTTATAAGAATATTATGCTGCTGAGGAGTCCTCTCTTTGTACTGTTTCCGTTTTGCTATCTATACTGAAATCCACCTTCTCCTCCTTATCTTTATTTTGACTTCTTATCCATGGTGGAAGTCTGGTTCTCTTCAGCTGAGAAAGTCTCTCGCTGACTCTTGAAGGAGTTGGACGATTGGCCTGCAACACTGTGTTTTAAAAAGCCGTTCAGATACATTCAAAAATTTGTTTTGATGACAGATTATTCAGTGATTATTCAGTAGTCGCCCATTCTAGGTGGATAGCTTCAAAAACAAAGTCTGTGGCCAAATTATTTTTCTAAAATATAGGCAAAATACTGATAATTGTTGCAATTTTGTAAGATTTTTGTTGGTTAATGTGGATTGCAGAAAATTTAATACCTTTGATTCCGTTTTTTCTGACGTGACACTTAATATAGGAGTATTGATTTGTGAGTTCTCAGTCCTTTTAAGTACTATATCAGATGTTGTGCCTGGCCGCCTTGAAAGCTTGATAAATCGTGCCATGTTGAATTTTTTGATTCGTAAATCTTGAGTTGTTTTCGACGGTAGTGAAAAAGTGGGGATTCTTTTGTCTTCCACTTTTTTTGTCACAGTTTCAGTCGCTGCAGTTGTAGTTGGCAATATTTCACTCGTGCTTGCTGTCTCTGTCGATTCTTCTTCATCGGTTTCTTCACTCGTTTCAACTTTCATTTTCTTGCCTTTAAATGCTTTTGATGTTTAACGTAGTTGTCTTCTCATTTTAACCATTAGTAATCAAGGAGAAAATGCAAAAAGCAGTGCATCATAAGAACCCTACTTTGTTTTTCTTTAACACAACAAGGTTTTGGAGCTGGACGTTCAAATTCCTTTTTCGGGCAAACGTCTTCAATGTCTTTCGTGTAGTCTGTCTGACATATCAGATTTGGTTCACTAGTCAAACTGATTGCTTGTCTGCCATTCATGACATGGAATCCATCCTGGGAACAAACCATCGGGTTTTCTGTAAACAGAGTTGTTCTTTATAATAGTTTTTTGGAAGGTGGGGAGAAGGTGTACTAGGGCTTTGAAACACAAATCAAATAATTTTTAGTTACTTCTTGAGTAATCTTTCTCAAATCACCTTGGAGCCTTACGGTTAAGTGGCTGGAACCTGTAATTTCACCTTGTTGAACGACTTGAAGTTTATTATGTGACAAATCTAACGTGTGAAGGTTGGCTAGATGTGCAAAGCTGAGGGGCTGTAATAATAGTTGATATTTATTTGGCACTGTATATGTCGAATTTTTACTTCAAAGGATTAATGTGTGGAAGTGAAGGGAAAAAATTGGTACTTGTATAGTTCTGATGTTGTTATGAGCAAGTGAAACTTGTCGCAAAAAGGGCGCTCCTTGGAACATCTCTGCCGTTACGGATGTCAAGCAGTTCTTTGGTAACCAGAGGAGTAGGAGAGGAGTTGTTGCGAACGCTCCGGGCAGAATTTCCTGAAGGTAGTTGCCACTGAAGGTTGGTTATGTGGACTGTAAATTTAGAATGAACAGTTAGTGTAGCCTTTTCTCCAAAAGGATTTTTCGGTGACATTCTCAAGAGAGTTCATTTTTTGTCTAAAATCATTTTCCTCGCAATCTGAACGTACTTTTATGCCGTTTCCTTCTAGATTGAGGTTTTGTAAATTTTCTAAACCAGAAAACATCTCTGTAGTAATTTCGCTTATGTAGTTATAGCTTAGGTCCAGAACCTGAAAAGAATTTCAGCGAATATGGCAAGTAAATTGGAGTATTTTGGATTTGCATTTGCGAAATTTTACCTTTTGACATGGTTACAATTGTAAAGAATAGAAAGTTTTATTAGGGCATAGATAGTTTTTTACCTGAATTTGGTTAAACTGTCCTAGGACACCTTCCGCTAATTTACTGATATTATTGCTTCCAAGGAACAGATATTTCAAATTCTTTGAATCAGCCATCACACCTTTTTCAATATCACTGATTTTATTTCCAGTCAAGGTCAATAGAGCCAAACTTGGTAGATCTATTAGCTGGTCTTTCGTAATTTTCTCAATCTGAAAATAATTTGGGTTATTATTTCGGGTGATTTTTAAACGGCAGATGTCCCGTAAAAAAGGATGAGTTAACGACAATTCGGTTTAGTCAAATTTTAAAGTGTTTTAGGGATTAATTCATAAGTTTCAGTTACTGCGTTATTCTTATATAATTAGCTGACTAGAATTAAGAGGCCTTTTTTGGTTTGTAGTCGGAGTAAAAGTTCAAAAACGTTTGTTTGAAGCGTTTGTTTTAGGTTTCTTTTTATACTTTTGGTAATTCATAATTAAGTAGGTGAATGGAGTTGCAAATTCTGCACATTCATTGACCTTCGTTCTCCTTTACCACTACTTGTTCCATCGAATGTATTACGTAAAAGTCGGTCCCTTGTAGGGGCCACTCAACCCTTTTGTTACATAATTGATATTATGGAAATTTTTGAAAGCTTTTTTTTTCCAATTGAAAAAAAGAATAGATTTTCCCATTATTTCACCGTCGACTTTTAAGGTTTTGCTGCACTGAATATAACTGTTATTGCTAATAGTAGAGTAAATCGGTATTTAACCTCATTGTATTTCATATGTAGACCGATGAGGTTTTCAAGGTTCTGCAAAGCGACAGTCGGAATAGATTTCATGCAGTTATTGTCCAAAATCAGGTTCTGCAGCGTTCGCTTCACATCAGCAAAAACTGGCCCTTTAATATTGCAGATCTGAAATTTGCATGAACTTTCATCTTAGTTGCTTAAATTTTTGAAAGTAGTTTTTGAGGCAAAGGCTTATTTTCTATCACTTTTTTTCTGAAGATGAATTATTCACTTACTTTATTGCATCCCAAATCTAAGTCGATGAGATTTGAAACGTTTCTGAAGATAGGTGTTTCAATATCGTCAATTTGGTTACAACGGAAACTGACTATAGACAAGGCATTCATCCCAATAAGGGCGTCTGTGGGCATTTGAATAAGCTTGTTATGCGATATTGACAGTTCTTGCATCACTGATTCGAGACCTCGGAAAGCATCTGGGTGCAGCGCGCGAATACGGTTGTTGTCGAGAACGAGCTTTTTGATACGCAAGTTGCGGAACGCGTATCTGCCTATCTATAAGCGGTGTTATTCAAATACTGGAATAAATAAATAATACACGACAGTAAAATAGTTAAGTCAAAAAGCTCCTCGGTTTGCTGATTTGGAAACTTAAAAGTTCCTCTTTTCTATCTAAAAGGAAACAGCAGTTTGGTAGAAGGTTACCTGTACTATATTGGCGTTTTCGAGGTATAGTTCACGAATTTCCATAGGAGTTTTCTTCAACTGCTCCACTATTATAGGACCTTCTGGTCCGCTGCATTTTATGACAATACCGTCAAAATTGTCAAAACATGAACATGCCGTTTGATTTCGTAAAAAACTTGGACAGTAGGCCAGTGCTTGAACAATACATAAAGATACTGTTAAGAACCGGAGGAGCATGAAGCAGAATTTTTGATGGATGGATTGTTTTTACAATCTGTGAATAGCAGTGGGATAATACGGCAGTCTTGGGACAAAAAATTACAGCAAGCTAGTAACAAGGATAAATGTGAACTTATAAGCACTTTAAATGGGACTAGGCTGAAGGAAACGATGGGTGCTAAACACGCAGTTGAGCTGCACGGAAGGAATCTGTTGGTGGAAATTTTTGGGGGAGGGGATAGAACTGAAAATGTTAGGGGTCGGCGCCCTAACATATTTCCACATACGATGTGAATGAAACGTAGGTCAAGGGCATATTCTTTTATTCACATTTCTTAAGAACGCATTTGATCCCTAAAACATTTGAAAATCATTGTCCCTGTCGACTTGAATACATGTGTATTTATATAAATATATTCTTTTTTCTTTCTTGAAACAAATTGTACAAGATTTTATAAGCTAACAGTATTTTTTTCTTTTTTGTTTTTTTTTCTAATCACGTGATCATAATATACAGAACAGCAAAGCTTCTAAAAACATAGATAAGATTTTTAGAGTACTATAGATCAAAGATTTCATTCCTTTCGTTTTTTGCCTGGAAACTTAATTTCTTGGCCTAGCGGTTCCACACTATGCAGGAAATTTTTTGCCCATTGTTTCACGAAATCATTCATTGATGTAAGTTTTTCTTGAATTTCTTTGCAGAAGCTGCTTGCAGACATTAGATCTATAGTATCCTGATCACCGATGGCAACTAAGTAAAAAGAGAGAAAAAAAATAAAACAAGGGGAAAAATTTCAGGGTTTTCTTTACAGAAATCAGCAAATATACATTATGGCTGTAGTTAAAGATTGCGTTGATGCGAAGAAGGATTGTGTTATCGATAGTTAAAAACAAATTTGGTTTTGACGTTCATTTTGAAATCAGTGCACTTTAGGCGTCTAGAAATCCACAAACGTTTTGTCTGATATTAACAGAGGCGAAATTGACAAATTTAAATTACATAAATGTAAATGAATAAAAAAATTGTTAGTAAATAACTAAAAATACTCGTAGTTAGTTAAAGCTAGAACATATTCTGCTGTATTATCAGCAGGCTGGACTTCATCTGTGCCGCTTCTGGATTTTTTCTTTTGTTGTGGCCCTACTTGTAACACGCCTGATTATAAGTACCCGGGGCGTATATCCAAGCATGATTGTCATCAATGTAATTAAATGATCCACTCCTAAATAGATTTACCATTGGAAAAGGAAAGAAGAAGAGAGTATTCCCTGCTTGAGTTTGTTTCATTTTGTTTCAAAAATTTTTTACTGTAGCTGTGTATAAATTCGATACGCATTTGCTATTTGATGTCTTTTTCACTAGTTACTTGTAATAAAATTAGGATAGGTAATTGATTTCCATTATTTCTTTTTTTTTATAAAATGATCCTTCTTTATCAAAAATGGCGTAGTGGATATACATATCTAAGAAAAAGAGGTAAAGAAGCAATGGTTAACTTGCCGATTACGGTGTGCAGTACCATAAAGCATATTCATCTGTGCCGCTTGAACTGCTTGTGCAGCAACATAAGCATTAGTTCGTGCTGCTGCTGCGCTACTAGATGTCGAGTCGGCATATAGTCGGATACTTTTATGTTTAACTACACATAAACCGACGAAAACTGCACTCATTACAATAGCTACAGTGCTTAGGCATGCTATCATTATGATTGTTGGTGCAGCGACTTTTTCTTGCCTAAAATTGCATATTTCATCCCGGCTGGAAAGTGTAAAAAATACTTTACGCTTTTTTGGTAGGGAAAAAGTATAGATTAAAATGATTTTGAGGAATTTATGAAGTGAGATTCAGAGAAAAAATTTTTTACCTGTCGTAGTTATTCGTTTCATGCGTTGAATGTGAGGACTGGACACTGTTCAGGTTCCCCGGATCTGTCGGATCACTTTCAAGTTCGAGCCTTTCGATTGTTCTGTCGTTTGAAGTAACGGTGCTTTGTTCTGATTTTGGTGTGGGAGTTGCGTTAGCTATGACAATATTGGGCGGCAAAGTTTGTAGGATTGTACTTTTAGAAGTAATAATGTTTTTTGATGGAGTTTCCACTGCTAGTTGTGTTGATGCTGGCTGCAGCGACGTTCCATTTAATATGAATGTTGAAGTTTTATCTTCGTTTTTTGACTCTTCTTCTCTACTTGTATCTTTTTCGTTTCCTGCATTTATTACAAGTGTGGCCGTAGTTGTTTCAATAGTGGAGGTGGTGGTTGGCGTTAACGTGGCGAATGCTGGAGATAGAGGAGTAGGGGGATTAAGAAATGGTATTGGGAGTGGGTATAACCTATTAGGGTTTTCGACAGTTTTTTCTTCTTTATTTATCTTAGAAGCTTTGTTTGGTGTATCGCTTGTTAGGTTTCTGGTTGTCAGATTAGGTTTTGGTTTACTAAAAACGAAATTTCCACGCGATCGGCTGCTTACAATATTCGTATTTGGATCATGCTCGTGACTGTACTGAGGTTCCTGTTCTTGCTCTTCTTCTGTTTTTACTTTTTCCGTACCCAGCTCTGCATTTATCAATTTATACTGTTCATTATTTGTAGTTTCTTCAACGGTTTCACTGCTTCCAGTTGTTTGCTGAAATAGTATTAAGTAAATTTACAGGTTCAGCGTTGCTTACGCATATTAATTGCTGATCCTAGTTACTTTTTGAATTTTGATGGAGATTGGCCTTATCACTGGTGGTCGGATTGTCGGTAGTGGGATAAGATTTTGTTGAGTAGTTATTATCAATTCAGTGCTCGTGGAGAGCACGTTTTTATACGATTCTAATTCATGTTCATTTTCCCGATTCATGTCTGGCGGCAGATCAACAGGTGTTTCTTCGTTGTGGCATACTGAATCCTTACTGTTTGGGATGTAGACTCCGATGCCATCTTGAATCATGTGAATCTTCTCCGTACATACTAATGGATTTTCTGGAAAACAAGTGATAGTGGACAAGGCTTTTTCGACTTTGAAAAAGTTTGTTTCATTGCTATTGATAGTTAAAAATTTTTAAACCTTGTAGAAGAACAGTTTTTGTTCTTCGATTAAAGGCTGCGTATGGTGTTCGAAGCATCTTGTTTTTGCTAAGGTCGACAAGTATAATGTTGATCTGAGTAAAGAATGTTGATGGTGAAAGGTCGATAAGATTGTTTTCGCTTAGATCTATCATCACGAGACTGGGGCAGTTGTAAAAAACACTCTGTTCAATTGAATTTATCTGGAAACCAGGAAGAGAAGCACAAAGAATTTAATTAAATGCTTAATTCTTTCTAATATTTTAACATAACTATCAAAGTGCCTGAAGAATATAGGGTTGAGGTCTTTACCCTTATTTTTTCCGTGTAATTTAAATTTAAAAAAGTTGTTTTTGCTGGTGTTTGGTGTGTATTTGTTGGGATTATAGTATTTGACACAGTTGTTAATGGTTTACTTGGTTGTCCTTCAGTGAGATTTGCTGCAATTTTGATAGTCCTTCGAACATACCGTTTCGCAGTTCTGTGAGCCGATTTGAGCTCAGTGATAGGACCGAGATTGAACTATTGGCAAAACTGTTTGGTTGAATATTTAAAATATGATTTTCTCCAAGGTAGAGTTGTTTGAGGTTTTGTAAATTGGAAAATGCATCCGTGACGATTTCGACGAGTGAGTTTCCAGAAAAGTCCAGCATTTCTAACTGTTCGAAAGAGCTAAACTGATGAGAGTGTACCTGTAAGTGGTCTACTGAAAGTTTTTTTGTAGATGTTCGCATAAGAGGGAAAGGAATTGAGGTTTTATTTAGCGATCTCTGCATATGAAGATTCCGTTCTTCAAAAAATTTTTGATGGACGAAGGTTTGTCAACATTGCTGTTAGTGGTTTTTTATTTTTCAGTCAATCTAGGTCACAGTGGTAAAAAAAAATTTTGGTTGAGGCAAAGTACGAAGCGCCACGAATCAATTAGATGATTCATGGTTAAGGAGGGAGGGTTAAAAATTAATTTTTGGTACGCTTTTTTGGCTTCAGAATTTCTTAGGTAAAAGAGGAATTTTAGTGCTATTATTCTAAATTTTGCTGTACGTTTGACGGGCTTATTATACATCAGGATTTAGCCATTCAAAGGATTGCAGAAAGAAATAGGTATATCCACTTCAAATAGTTGTGAAAACGCTTAAGAAAATTGGAGATGGAATCATATTGTAAAAGAAAAAGGATAAGGAAAAAATGCATTCAATCTTGTTATTGTCTACCTGTGTGATTTTGTTTTCTGTTAGATATAAGTATCGCAGACGTGGAACATTCATGAAAGCTTGTTGATGAATTGTTGTTATTGTATTTGACGCAAGATTCAAAAGGTTCAGCGACGGTAAATTCATAAATGACAGTGGATTTATGGTGTCTATGTTGTTACCGTGCAGATGTAGAGCCATTAATTTTTTAAAGCCACGTATTGCTTAAAAAAAGAATTAAAATTTGAAGTTGCTTAGGCGTTAGTTAAAAACTTATGAATTACCTATGTCATTTACTTTTAAATACGGGAAGGAGAAACACACAACGATTTGAGAAGATTATTTTTTTTTTAAATGTAGGATACAATATAATAATGAGATTTAGACTGACCGGATGCTGGTACTTTTTTGAAACAGTTTCGTCCAAAGTTTAACGTCTGTAAACTGTTTTTAACATTCTCAAAAACAGATTTATGCACGTCACAGATGATGTTGTCGGCAAGATTCAGATCAAATAACTGCAATATAAAGGAAATTTTAGCGGTTTAGAAAAAGTGTTTTTGGAAAATAGAAAAGCAAAGAAGAATTATTTCAAGTTGGAAAAAAAATTTTTTCAGAATCGATACTCTTTTTCAAAAAGGATACAAAAAGTATTAATACTATTTACGATTGAATTTTTTCTACGAATTTCATACGTTTTAAAATAACGTGATTAAAGGTTAAAACCGAAAAATTTGTTTGGTGACATTTCGTTGCAGTCTGAAGTAAAAAAAACTTCTTTCGTTTGTTTGTTTGGTTCTTGGTTTTTTCCTTTCCTATTCTGCAGTTTCGGTTTGGAAAAGACAAAAGAAAGACATTATAGCGGAAGTACTGAAGAAACGTAAAGCTTTTAATCTATGCGGTGCTCATGGTTGTTGAAGAAGTCAGACTCCTGGCAAATGGTTGCAGGTTATTTTTTCGCATTCTGAATGGCAACAACTGGAGGGAAGACAAGAGGATTTTGTTTGATGAGTTTTTAGAGAGATATCTTCTTTCTTTAATTTTTATTTTTTTGAAATGAACAGGTAAAAGAAGTATTTTGAATTAAGAATTCTGAGAAATTTGTTAGGTTAGATTTTTTGACACATAAACCTTTTCATGTTGAAAGCAAGTAAATGTGATTATTATACGTTTATATTGAATCTTTTCCGAAAATTTTTTGCTTTTGGGGATCTTGCTGGTAGCGGTGTGGAAAAATGCTGGTTGAGCATTTTTTAGAGGACTTGCTAGATGAGGCTTTATTTGACCAAACTGAAGTTTTATGGGAGATTTTTGTACTACAGATAACGATAGTATCAGTGGGGATTGATTAGATGTATATTGGTTTCTATATGAGGGTTTTTTAGTTTAAGTGTACTTTTGAAAACCAGTGGATGGGTATGTTTTTTTTTTCTAGAAATCTGGCGATATTACAAGTGAGATATGAGAAGTTTTTTAGACAGCTTTTGTCGATGGATGGAAATTATGTCTCTACTAAAAAAAAGTTTCTGCTTTTTAGTATTTTTAATAGAATTCATGTTGAAACACAGATCTGTGTCGAGTGCGAAACAAATTTGTGAATTTTTTGTGCAGATTTTATCGGAGTGGTATCGAGTGGTGAACGGCATGAAAAATCAATGGAGAAAGAGTTGGGGGTGGAAGAAACTGATAGTTGAAAAGAACTTACGTTTGGGAGTTGTGGCAATTCGTTTCTGACACCTAGATCGCCAATACTATTGTTTGACAGATCAAGCTTGTGAAGCGCATTCAGTGGAGCTAAAGCAGAGGTTGGGAAGGTGGTCAAGTTGTTATGCCGAATAGATAGCTCTTGTAATACA
This sequence comes from Enterobius vermicularis, assembly GCA_900576705.1. Taxonomy (NCBI): domain Eukaryota; kingdom Metazoa; phylum Nematoda; class Chromadorea; order Rhabditida; family Oxyuridae; genus Enterobius; species Enterobius vermicularis. The sequence goes on from UXUI01009474.1 coordinate 17,522, forward strand.
TTATTCATTCCAAGTAGGGAATCTGGTCCTATTTCGTCAATATGATTGTAGGATAGATCAAGTTTTTTAATATACAATCCCATAAAATATTTTGGTGGTATCTTTTGGATACTTGAGTTTTTTAAAATGAGTTCTTGTATTAAGCCCAAATTTTCGTGGTTAGCTTTTAATAAGTTCATAGTTTTTTCAGCGTCATCATTTGAGCAGTCTAATTTGACGCCGTTGCTTAAATCTTCGCAATGGCAAATTTCAGACAGAAACTGTGAACATCCGTCAACTGCAGAAATTCTATTTAGAAGTAAAGTTAATAGTAGTGAATAATAAACTAAAAGAGTTTTCATTGTTTTTGAATGTTGGTTTCGCCGCAGTTTCACCACTTAATTTACCGATTGTTGAAACTGTTAGCAGCAATAGTTGCAAATACTGTAGTAACAGCGACCGCAGGAGGATCAAGGACAGCGATGAAGGCTGTAACTACTGTCGAAACAGGAATAGGCAACTAAAATTACAGCAAAGTTTTTGAATGTTAGCAGTAAAGATAATTGTTACTGATTTCAGTGTGTTCGGAGAAAAGTAGTTGACGACGTTGTAGGAGTTTTGTGAACCAGCAGCAACATTTGAAGGCGGAACCCAGATGACGGGGGGAAAAGGAGGGGGAGACTCGGCAAGGCTGACGCCTGCCTGTCGAGCAAGGTCGCCAGTGTAGGGTGTCCCGTTGCTGAATTGATGCCTTCAACACTGGCATGAATTGGGTCATCGGCCTACTCAGTAGTCTTTCACTGTTGCTAAATCATTTCTCGTAACTGCTATTGTAAAGGACTTCCAAAACGTTTCTAAAACTGAAATCGGGACATAAATAGGAGGGTCAGAGAAGGAAAGATTTAGGCGGAAGAGAAAGAGGAATGGAGGGAAGAACGTTGGAGAGATTTATCGCGTTTAATGACGCAAGAGGATAGGTATGTTGGCGAAAAGAGAAAAAAATTATCCATGCGAAAGTTCAGAGTTAAAGTTGTTTTTTTTTTTCGTTCAAGTTTTTGCGACTACTTTTTTTTGTTACAGATTATTCAAAGCATTTGCGACAATAAAGCAAAAAGTAGGATGGTCTCTCCTTTCTTTCTCTTGATGATTTTATTTTGCTTATTCTTTTTCATTTATAGATTTTTGATGAAGTTTATTGTGGTTATGGTGGTGATGTTGTTGGCAGTTTAAGCGGTCAAACACTAATTGGTTATTTGATGATTTATGAGTTCGACTTGGTGTAGCCTACCTGTTTTTTTGTTCCTGTCAACAGCCGACAATGGAGTACTTTTTGAACGTTATTTGTAATGGACAGGAAAAAGAAGCAAACAATCAATATTTATCTGACTAGATTTCAATAAAACGGAAACATTAAGGCAATTAGCGCACAAAAAATTTGTGAGTAATATCACAGACCGGCAATCATTTCTTAAACATATTTTTGTCTTTATTAGGGTATAATGAAAAAATGGGGGGAAAACTTACAATGGCACGTTACTTATATGTACAGTATATATACAGTATATATATATATATATATATATATATATATAT
>UXUI01009475.1:325-10538 GCA_900576705.1 Enterobius vermicularis
TAATCACTAGGCTTAAAACGGGGTCAGTTTTTAAGTAAACCTAGGAAGCTGGAGAGCTGGCTAAAAGAAGAAGGTAAAGATCGGGCAACGCAACTGAACTAGCGGACGCAGCACGCGGCGTATATACCACTCTGCAGCAGCCGCAAGCGGGTTTTTAGCTCTTACTGAGGTTGTGCAACTTGTGAGAAGCTATGGAAACTGATCTAAGTCTTCTATCGACGGGTGCTCTTAGAACTTAATACCCTGAACATTGCTATAGAGTATCAATAACAGAAAATCCCGGCGACGATGCTCCGCCAAAGCAGAAAGCTAAAAATAGCGACAATAGTGAAGCTGGCGAAAAGGAGAATGAAACGGGAGATAACCTTTCCTACTACAATAAAAGATGGACTGCTGATGAGAATAAGATCTTGAAAGAATTATGTAACCGTGGACAGGAAATCAGATAGAATGAGGTAAGATCGAGATTTTGTGAACAAACACGAGGTGAAAGATCAACTGATGCACTGAAGACCCGATGGCGGATATTGAAACTCATAGAGGTAGAAAGAAGACAGCGGAATGCAATTGGAAATGAGTAGACAAAAGAAGAATATGATACGCAATTGTGTGTAGGATATAGCAGAAAAATATTGTGGAAAAATAATGTAAAAGGAAAGTTTGAAGGTCTAATGGGGAGATCAAGAACTGTACAAGCACTTCTTTCTCGACGGGGTCAATTAAAAGAGAAGGTCATAAACAAAAACGAAAATATCATACCCCAAAAGGCCCCGGACACATCGTCAAATAAAAAAGAAGAAGCAAACCATCTACAAGAAAGTCCGAAGCGGACAGAAAAAGTAGAGGCTAACTTATTGAATAATCAAACAGATCTGTGTAACAACTGATAAAGCGGAGAGCAAATAAAAAGCCAGAAACTACACGTGTCAGAAAGAACGGAAGCGCACTTTGAGTCGGTAATGAGGTATAGCATTTACCGAATAGACCGGCGACTATTGAAAAGACTTAGACAAAAAGTTAGTGAAGAAATGAAGCAGATTGGAAGCTACCTTATCAAGAATGCGATAGAGAAAGAAGCGAGAAATCGGAATGAATTGCGATACTTGAATAATGCGGTGTATGAGGCAGCAAGTGCTATAGTTGATGAAATCTACCAGGAGAAGAAAGAAAGTACTACAGCGAAAAAAAAAGAACAGTGGTATAAAAAAAAAACGCGGAGACTTGGAAAGAGTCAGAAATATACGACAATGTTTAAAAAGCGAGATTGAGAGCCGACGAAACAGACTCTGGCCAGGAAAAGAAGATTTTCTAAAAAAACAATACGGGAATATATTGGACGACGTTGTAGTACTAAAATCCTGATTAAAACCGAATTGCAATTCGAAATAAAACAAAAATTGCGAAAAAAAGGACAATTCTCAGGAAAAAAGGTGAGATAAGGAAAGCAGTTTGAAAGAAATTTGCAGACCAGCTATCTCTATAATCAATCCGAGGTGAAAGAAAAAAAGGAAAATCACCACTTCTCTTAAAAAAGAAGATACACTCCAGTTCTGAGTCTCTATAATTGGAGTAACAAAGGTGACAAATCTGAATGAAAGCGAGAAGCTAATGGCGTGGAAAAAATGTACGCGGCAAGAAATTCAACGAAAAGGTCTAATGACAGTAAACCAAGCTGACCTAGAGAAATTGTTCAAAAAAGTTGTTATAAAGACTGGAGAGCAACGAAACTGGATGGTATCCACATGTACTGGTGGAAAAACTTGAAAGAAGCTCGAGAAAGAGTGAAAAGTATAACGTGTGATGGAATTAAAACTGCGAATCTATCATTTTAATGGCTAGCGAAAAACAGAACAGTGTTGCTATATAAAAAAGGAGGCAAGGAGAATCTATCAAATTATAGACTAATTACTTGCCCAAGTACCGTGTACAAGATAATGACAGGAATGATAAGTGAACTGTGCAGATCGAGATGCGAACAATTGGAACTTATCCCGGAAAAACAAAGGGCTATGAGAGCACGCGAAACAGCATGTCTACATGCAATATTGAAAGACCAATACACGATCGAACGGGCGCGATACTTCACAAAATCATTAGCATTATGCTTGATGGATTTTCAAAAAGCATTTGACTCCGTTACACACTCCTACCTGAAATAGCTATTGAAATCAACAAAAATGCCTGCAGAAGTACAAGGATTTTTGAGGAGAGCAACGAAGCAGTGTTTCAAGTAGGAAAAACGATGAAAAAGCGTATAAAGGTAAAAAATAGAACATTTCAAGGCGACACATTATCATCATTGCTGTTCGTCCGAGCGATGTCATTAATAAGCTGCTGTCTAAATAGAAGAAAGAAGAGTGATAAAGAAAAGCAGGCGGAACTCAAATATATAAATCACCAGTCTTACTTGGATGATTTGAAGTTATATGGAAAAGATAAAGAAAAGGTAGAACGGTTAATCAAAGCGGTCGAACAAGTTACGCTGCCAATAGAACTAACTTTAAACGAACAAAAATGCGCTATCAAATGTTACCGAAGTGCGAAGAAAATAATGGAAACGTCACCAACTAAAACAAGAACCAGCGGTACAAATAATATACCTCAGGTCTTAGATGAAGAAAGTTATAAATACCTTGGAATAAATCAAGAACTATGGCCCGTAAAAGATAGATATGAAGAACTGGCCCAACAGTGCGTCAATATCACAAAGGAAATTCTAAGCAGTGACCTCTCTTGGAATCAAACGTTTTACGGATCTAGAGCATTGGTAGTACGAAAGCTCCGATACATCTACAAAATGGGATCAGTGGCTACTGGCGTGGAAGCGAAGTGGTGAAGTGATATCCGCGACAAAGCGACTCGATAACACTATGGGGCAAGTTCCACGCAAATGCATGAGAAAGTTTCAAGGTACCTCGATAGCTCGATTATATCTCGACGGGGCAAAAAGAGAATGTGGCTGGATCTTATTAGAGGAAGAAGCGGAACTGGCTGTTAAAAATGTTTATATATTTGAAGATGCAGCAATGATTACTAAAAGTGTATGATTACCACGGAACGCTCGGGAAAAGAAAGAAAAGAGGCCTGACAGTAGATGGTAAAAGAATACTTGAAAAGTATGATATAAAAATACAAGAGGAAATCGAAATCAAATGGATATTAATGTATGCGCAAAACAAAAATTAATGAATCGAATGTAAAACGATGAAAGAAACGAGAACTACTATACGTCAAATGCTCTGCAAGATGTGGAATGACAAATACTTAAATTAGTTTAATCACTAGAAGCAGCCAGCAAGGTATGGCGAAATAAAAAACTAAATATAGGAAAATTCTTCTTATGGTTACGGAAGAGATGGATAGGAATGAAGGTTATGAGAAATGCAGTAGCAGCTCAAGAAAATGCGATCTGTTGTAAAGGTGGGCCAATGAACAAAACTGACGATAAATCCCGTCGAAAATGCGGCAATAATAAGGAAACGGTCGATTATGTATTGAACCACTGTAACTATCGGCTTAAAAGCCTATATAAACAGACGCAATGTAGTGGCTTGAAACGTCTACTTCGTTCTGTGCAAACGATACGGCTTATCACTTGTCTATTACTCTAATGCCATACCGAACAAAGTGGAAAATGAAGCTATTTTATACTGAGACACTCCAATATTCACAAAGGCAAAACTGAATCATAATAGACCACATATGGTGGTGATAGGTAAGAAGAAAGAGAAAAACTTGTTATCGAATTTTTCGTCGCAGGAACGACAAGATTAGCTGACCAAAGAGCGATGAAAATAAATCGATACGAAATAAACTCAACCGAAAGAGAAACGACTGCAAAAACCATAAAAGAAGGACTTAACCTGGTGGCCGAAATACGAAAGATTTATCTTGTGACTTACAATTTCTACCAATCATTACCAAGCTATGTAGAGAAATTCTTAAAGGAATTTTCTAAGAAGTAAAGGAAAAGATGAACCTGAAAACGAGAGAAACTGAGAAGTATTTTGAACGCATTGAGAGAAGTGCAGTAGAGGGAAGCTCAAGAATTCTTTCAACCTACCTAGCAAGCTAACTGAAACGGATTGAGAAACTAAGAATCACCGCCAATGAATCAACAAACTACACAACTGTCTGGTGCTGAAGACATTCCTTAACGACAACCAAATCGATCTGTAAAACCGACAGAGGACGGGACTATTGAATGATTAGATAAGAGGAGATTGGACCAGCAGTATTATTCAAGCAGAGCCTCCAGATCAATCTACGGATTGATAACTGGAGGCAGAGAAGTGTAACAGGAACGGCCGGACACGTTAAGAGACCAAGTTCTCCTTGGGTGTGCCGTTAGATAATGGGTGAGGCGTGAGATGTGTCACTCTAGTGATGGATCTAGCAATAGGCGGTAATCCCAGACTGCAATCCGACCAAAAATCTGACGCTCACGAACGCATCTACTGCTTGTAACCCCCCTACCTTCGTACCTCCCCACTACCTCTTTACTCTCTTATCTCCTCTACCTCTGATACTTTCCTACCCTCTACCCTCTTACCTTCTCTACCTTCACGTGCTTCTCTCTCTACTAGCTCTCTTCACCACCTCGTCTGCTTTCTGCTCTTTATCCTGCACCTTTTTATACTCCTCTAACCTCTTTCCTCTCCACACTTTTCTACTCCTCTACTCCTCTACCTTTCCCTCACCCAGCTCTCTTATCTATTTGTTCTTTAACCTTCTCACCCTAATATACTTCTTTAACTTTCCACTTTCTACTTTCCACTTTCTACATTTGGCATTCATGTACACTAAGAGATCGAGGGCGTTCTTCAGTATCTCTCGCTTTCTGAAATAAAACTTTCTATTTTCTGTGCAGTTACCAGTTTAGGATGTTCAGTTTTCTATATTGTTATTGCACAGGCTTTCTATGGTGTTGTAGCAAATACCTTCTGACCCTCTTTGACTGAATACGTAACTCTCTGGTTTCCTCCTTTGTCAGTATCTTGGAAAGTAATGAGTCTAGCATTTCCTTCGTAGGGTACAATATGGGTCTCTTTACTACATGCTTCTTTAGGGTTAACTTCTCAATACGTGTCTCCTTGTTCGATATCTATGCAGTAACCCGCGGAATATCGGCAAGTGAGCTGTGATCTCGGTTTTATTTCGTCTGTAGAAGTATGCGCTACCGTTTCGTACCGATCCGTTGTAATGGTGCATGTTGCTCAGACCACTACGTTCTGCCACGACCCATAAGCATCTGCGTAGCTCTCTTCTGAGCAACGGCCTTTGGGCGTAAGAAAACCGACCAAAACAGTAACTCTGGTGTGTTGTTTCAACGGCTGCAAGTCATAGAATCAAATACTGCCTTGGATTTGCAAGCTACCAGTTTGATACAGTTCTTTATACTGAGTTTCCCTTAACCGAATCAGAAACGTGGCATGCCCGGGGACTTCAGAAGAATGGGAAAAAATGTCGCATCTGGTAACGTGCCGCAAAACGACCACCTCGCATTGAGTGACTTGAACTGGGTATGATTCGGAGAGCTGAATCAATTGAATAATTGCAGCTGTAATGACAGGTGGTTTCGAGTACATCTGACATGGAGCAACGCGAGTAGCGTTAAGTGCAGTGATATTTAAATTGGTGTTACCACGATCGTACCCGATGAGCGCAAAGCAGGGTAGGAAACAGGTGATTCAAAAAACTAGAGAAGTGACGAAGAATTTTGATAAGCTGCTTTTATTGCGCTTTCGGTTGGTGATAAGAGCGATATTGGCAACCTCTGGTGCTTCCTTCTCAAGGTTGACATCTCCAGAGTTTCGTTGATTCTGCATATTACGATTGACTTTTAAAGGGAAAAGGTGTGCGACAAAGCGCCGCACTTCTTTCGGGTTTGTGAAGATCTTACTTCTAGGAAGTTGTAATGTTGCTGTTGTTACCTGTCCTCGATTGTTCTGATGAGTGCTGACAATCTTTCCCAGTTTCCATGTGGCGCGTGAAAGGTTATCGTCAACCACAATAACTATTTCTTCGATTTCAGGTTCTTGTTGGACCACCTTGTTTGTCTGTTTGAGGGAGGCGTCCAACTGAGTACGGAGCAACTGAGTACTGCAAATAGCTCTTCTGCTACTCAGTCCAAAAGTCGTCGAGAGTTTCTTCGAGTTTTTTGAAATAAGTGTTTAACTGAGTTATGATGCCAAAAGTCAAACTGGTTATGATTTTTATTGTTTTGCGTTTGGAGTACTTGTGGCAGCAAAAAATCGATCGGCCGCAATACTTCATTTGTGTTTTCGTTGACTGGGGTAATTGGTCGCGAGTTGAGAATGCTTTCAATTTCGGTTGTAATTGTTAACAGTTCTTTTGCGGTGAGTATTTTCTTCGCTACGGTCTTCCTTAATGCTGTTTTCAACAAACCAATAATTCTTTCGTAAATACCGTCTTTCCACAGTGCGTGCGGTCTGATAAAAGTCTAGTCTGTACAAAGTTTCTCCACTGCAGTCCTAAACTGTGTTCCGTTATCTGATACCACTGTTTTTGGTTCTCCTTGTCTGGCCGTGAATCGCTTGTATGCATTAAGGAAGGACTGTTCCGAAAGGTCTGATACAAGTTCTAGATGTACTGCTCTAGTTGTTAAACACATGACCAAGCAAATCCATCTTTTTTGTATCTTACCGTTTGAAACGTTGAATAGTGTTGCGTAATCGATACCGCCATGCTGAAAGAGTCGTGAAGTTTCCAAGCGTTTTAGAGGAAGTAAAGTCATCGCGAGTAGTTTGAAAGGAAGGGCGTCTGTTTTGCAACATTTCATACAGTGGCGCTTTAAGCACTTTTTACTGTTTGTCGTCCCTTCGCAATCTAAAACTTTTCCCAAAATTTTGTAAGGATATAGGAGACACCAAAATGGTTACATTCCTGATGAGCCTTCAGAATCAGTGCTGCAGTGAGCGGATGTTGATAATTGAAAAAAATGGGTGGTATCTGATGTAGAAGCGATAGTCTTCCTGGTGTTCTCCATAAACCTTCCTCGTCTTTTACCAGTCTCCACTGCTTGATTTCTGCATCTGTGAGGTTATTTTGGGCTTGAGACAAAAGAAATGTTTCGGTCCAGGTTCTGCGATCATGTTGCGTTGCTTTGCTGCTGGGGAGTGCAATATATTTGCGATGGAAGACCTGAAAAAAAGTGAGGATTTTTTCTACAACGCGGCACAGCTGTTCCCAGCATTTTGTAGTCGTGTATTCGATGATGAAATCATGAGTGCGCACGGTGTTTAAACTTCTGCCAGTTGCAATCGAGGTCGACAGAGTGTCGGAGTGTAGTAGTCATTGCGATTCGTTCTTCCCCATCTAATCCGGACCATGCCACCAAAGTTGAGTTTGCGTCAGGGCTGCTAGAGTGAGCCCTCTTGTTGCGATATCTCCTGTTGTAACTTATGATTTTTTGGTTAGCCGCGACTCAACTACAACACCTTTAAATACTTTTATTTTTTTTATTTAGGAATATTTATTTAAAATAATTATTATATGGAATGAGCAAAGTGAACTTATGCTTGTTAGAGAGAAAAGGAGGTCAATATGATTGAATAGACAAGGATTGAGAAAATAGACGCTAACTACAGAGAAAATTAATAAGGCAATGTGAAACATACAAAACACCAAACAGGAAACGAATAATAATGCACATAAAAATACAAGAAAATATTACTCACCTTTAACAGATGATAGTCAAGTCAGATAAATCAAGGAATAGTAGCGAATAAAACAATTATCAATAGAGATCAAAAATAGCAGTACTTCTCAACCGTCGATTTACCAAAGTGTGATGTTTTGAAAGGGACCCCGCTTATTTCCGCTATCTCCTTTTAAACAAATTCTGCTGGCGCCGGCTTGATACTGCTTGCTTGCAGATCTTTTGTTGAAGACTGTTTATGCTAATTACCCGATCGGGGTTCTGCTCGTCGTTGGCTCCAGTAACAACATTTTTTTTTTTTTATTTTGCGTAATCGATCTGATTTCTTCCCTCTCCGTAACTGTATCATTGCACCTTCTTGTTGCGCCGCAACACACTCCGGGCCGCGAAAGTAGTTATAAGTTAACTGTTATGCTGTCGACTGTGGAATCTTCGTTTTATTCGCTTATTGCTTCTCGAAGAACTGATTTTTCACGGCAGAATTAAGTACTTCTAGCGTTGCTCTTAGCCTGCAACTGGAGAAGTGCGAACTGGTACTGCTAGCAAGGCGAGCAGAGCTCTCAAACTCTGGATATTATTATTCACAAAACAAATTTAAAGCTGGGTAGCTTGAATCATACTCTGCGGCTGCAGTCAAACAAAGTCCAAAGGTGGATCAGTAACTGTGGCAGCCGCCTTGTCTCTTTTGATTCTGCACCAACTGGTCTGCCAAAGAAGGTTGAAGACATATTCTTCGTTCCTGCTTTCAAGTATTCTGCGAATTGTAAGACGAGCTTCTTTGGGCTTCGTCGACTGCTATCGGTACACGAGATCCAGTAGAGGAGTTTGGGGTAGCGGAATTGGAGCCTTTCTCACTTGTCACTATGGCCCAGACGGTTTGAAGAAGACAGTGATACATAGTGATATTGGGAGATAGAAAAATTAGAATAAGTATGTGATGTGTAAGTGCTTGATATTACAATTTTTAGTAAGACAACTGAGGTAATTTACCGTTAAGGACAATTTAAAATAACAATAACTTGGTGAATAACGTAGCATATAATGTAGCCTAGAAACTGCTACGATATTGAGATCATTTATGTCGTCCCCCAGAGCTGTGAGTTGGCGAAGAATTGATTGTAATGTGCACCATAATTGGGGCAAGTCGTTTTCGGGAGTAATCGAGGGGATAGTTTGAAGATTGCGGTGCAGGAGGGCTGGGATAACATGTTCCTGCTCGTATACATCTTTCAATAATTCGATGGCCGCTTTGTAATTCTCAGGTCGTTTAGCCAACTTGGAAACCAGAATGCTGGGGGGACCAGATAAGGTTTCACACAAGTAGCATAGCTTCTTGATATCGGGCATCGTAGTGTTGTGAATTAGTTCTTGGAAGGTACTCCAATAAGCTGGCAAGTCTTTTAGGTTGCCCAAAAATTGCGGCAGTTCTAATGGAGGTAAATCGGGATTCTGCAAGCTTAAATATGGAAACTGCCTGAAGATGGAATCGGTTTTTGTTCGTCTGTCTGGTTGATTGTCAGCTGTGCTAGTTATTGCTGGGGAGGTTGCTTGAGTTTGAGCAGAAGATTAGTCGTTGAACTGGTGCGCCTGCTGTTGTAGTCGCTCGCGGAAAAATCGCAGATGCACCAACTGTTCACTGGCAGCGCCGATATCAGTAAGAAGATTTTCGGGTTTCTGAGGCATTTTATAGTATAAGGTCTGCTCTTTATCTTCTTGCGTTCCAGAGAGACCGGCAGTAATGTCCTGCCAAGTAGTATTTGCTTTAATAAGCTGGTTCAGAACAGTAAAAATTTTTGCTTTAAGCTCATTGACGTTATTAATAAGCTGAGCAGCAGTTTCTAGTTGTTGGCTGCTTAGCAGCGTGGCTCAGTTTGGCATAATTATGTTTCGTGACTGAGCCACATAGCGACGAATCCTGCTTTGAGCAAGTCGAATCAAACAGCGCGGAGAAATACTCATTGTTGATAATGTCTTCGTGGCAGCATATACGGAAAAATCAATATAATCTGAAGAAAAATAAACAAAACCGCAATAATAGCACAAGACGAATAAAAATCACAATCGAATTTACACTGTCGACAATCAATTGATTGGCACTTTTATCTGCCGAAAGCTTGAAACCGCCAAGCTTATATACAACCATCTGCTTTCGTATCTCCGTCTGAATCGCCTCTTACTGTAAACTGTCTGGTCAAAGTCCATCTGCCGACGGGAGATACGTGTTGATCGCTGTTTACTAAATATTGCCGTCGAGTCTCGATTGGCGCTCTTTGGTCGCTTCACGCGACACTGTTCTGTCTTTTTGACCAAGTGGCGTTCAGCTAGCGTTTGAGCTGTATTATAAACTGCTTTGGCTATATATACGCACTGTTTGATTGTATGCTTTTGGGTGTGCAGTTGAGCGGCGGTTCAGTGTACATCAATCGGCGCTAAATAGTCAACTCAGAACTTGCACGGAATTGGGAAATCCGACTGTCTAATTAAAACAGAGAAGACAGATGGCTTTTGGTAGGCGTTGACTGTCTCTGATTT
>UXUI01009479.1:1036-19075 GCA_900576705.1 Enterobius vermicularis
TATTCTTTTTCGTTACATCTCATTTACTTGTTTATCCTTTCTCCTTTTAAAATAAATTATTTTTTGAGGGGGAACTTATATGGTCTTGACTAGGATGTGCAAGAGTTATTTTTCGTGCTACACTATAATTGAATAGACAATTCCCTAAGATCACTAGTTTGATATCGCATAAAATTGTTTGTTGGTGAACAGTTTACAAATTTGGCCAAATTTATTATGCCATTATTATAATTCTGAACTTTTGTCATCTGACTATTGATCTGATGGCAGTTTTCTAACTGAGTGACTGATAGTTAAAGACAAAAAAAAGCTGTTTTGAAAATTTGATGACAAAACCATATTGACCAAAAGCAGAAAATAAAACAGAAATTGTTTTTCATCTGTAGAAACGGCAGGTATACATTCGTTTTTGTTAAAAAAAATAATATTAATCAAAAGAAGTGACTGAAAAAGTATCTACTGTACGTTTTACTTCTCATTTTTGGAAGCAATCATGTCAAAATGCAAAAGAAAAAGATTTGGTCTTAAGCAGCTAGGCATTTCTGCTTAATAAAAAAATTGTTCTGATCTTGACCTATTGTCACAAAAGTAGAGGTTTTGCTGATTAAATATAAAACGAGAGATAAATGAGCTTGAGTTTTTTACTTTCTTTGCTTTAAGACTTGGTTTTAGTTTGAGCAAAGTACAAAAAACTTGTAATTTAGAAATCAGACAAACGTATGTCACTTTATCGTTCGGCATATTTTGTGTTTTTGTCGTTTTGATACCTAATCAAAATAACTTGAGGTAAAAAATTGAAAAGCATATCACAGAAAAAAGTAGTTTCTGTAAAACTTCTGAATTTCTTTATTACAAATATTAGGCAGAACAGAAGATTAGAGGTTTTTTTGAACAACAGCGTTTATCAGCCAAAGCTTTTCAGTCAAAATCATTTCCTGGTGGCAAACTGACAAACGATAACAGTTGTTTTACCTTAAACGCATTATCAACCATATTGGACTTCTACTTGAGGTTTTCCAGTCTTTACTTTGAATTATCAGACAACTATTGATCTTGCGCACTATGCTCCACTTAAAATATTTTTTGCTGACAAAAAGCATCTTTTTCATTCCTCACAGACAGTATTTAACAATACTGCACGACGCATATTTGACTATAAGATTAAAATTATTAAGACGTGGTAATGACAGTAAAAATAATTACCTTTTTTGTTTCTGCTTTTTCTTCTTCTTTAAACCTTTAATTACTATTTCAGCTCTTTTTGTTTTCTTTTACAAAAGCGTTTTTAGAACTGATAACGTAGTCTTATCACAGAGACTAACTCAGCGTAAAGTACTTCTCAACTGATAGCATTACAGTATGTTGCAGAAAAGTGCTTAGACTCTAAAACTAGCAGCAGAATAAGCATTGAGCAGTTTTGTCAACTTAATCTATTTTCTGATGCATTTCAAAAGTTTTGATAGATCGAAATATTTTACCTACTGTTAGTCAAAAAAAAACTCGTCAAAGGTTTGTTTTCTTGAAATTTGTTAATGTTTTTCATTTTTGAGTAAAAAAAACACTCTTTTTGTAAAACACGCTTAGATTTAGTTTTAATTGATACTTAACAACATAATCTAACCTTAGTCATTTTATTGCAAAGTAACAAGCAATTTTTTTTTTAAACTATCATGTTCCGCGTGATCTAGCGGTAGAATTGGCCGAAACAGATTTAATAACAAAACGGCGAAGAAATAATGAGACGTAAACTAGAAACAGAATGAGAATATTAACTGACAACAGAATTCGATAAGAGATTCTTCTTTTTCAGGTACACTTGTTGGAAGATGAAGAAATTGCACTTCTACCATACAATTCTCTTTTAAAACAGCACGTAATTTATGAGAACACTTTGTTTTTATCAAGATACGTCATCTAAATATCCACTTTGTCAACACTTCTCTAATGTAATAAATTAATTTTCTTTACAAATACTTAAATAAAAAATACTTACTGAAATTTATTTTCTTTAATTAACAGCACTGTTTACTCTTCCTTTTATACTTCTATGTTCAAAACACTTCTTGCTTTGCTAATAATTTCCAATCAACAAAAAAAAAAGGAGGAAAAACGTGACGGCAGCTTATTAAGTTATTGTAAAAATAGCAAGAAGTTTTCATTGTATTGAAAAAAATAGTATTTTTCAAACTTTATCTTTTTTCAGTGTAACCTTGAAACGTTATAAGAAGTTTCCATAATCAGTATCAGGTACGTATTAAACTGGAAAAGAAAATGCGGAACAAGAGACTGGAAAGTGGTGATTTTTGGTGTTTGGGGGAATCGCATTTTGCTAAAAAACAACAAAAGGAAACTAGAGACTCTGAAATACTAAAAAAAAGAAGCAACCATTTCTTGTTTGGTTTTTAATATTTTCTTTTAATCTGTTGTAAATGCACAATTTTTTATCATATGTAAACAGTTAAAAGACTACTGTTAAATTTTTGTCAGACACAGATTTGGAACTGTTTGCTGTTGACTGAAAATGAAGTGAAGCAGAACAAAGAAAATACAAGGTTTAGAGCTCTCTGAAAATTCAGTTTTTTACTCACATATATACAGCTTAAAATACGCTGATCACTGACGACTTCACTTTCTATTTTACTTTCCAAGTTTTGTTGATCTTAATTTACTGTCTTTACAATAGGAAACAACATCTTTAAACGCAGTGCTTTATTCTTTGCTATAAAGAAACTTTTCAATCTGATCAAACTTAGTTGGACAAGTTTTACCTCCATATATTTGAAAAATTTTATTTTTAAAGCAGAAGTAACATTTTCTCCAACACAGTTTTGAATAGCGTGTCTCTCAAGCTACAAATCATCAAACTTACTATTTTATCATGATTGCTTAGTTTTAGGATAAGCTGGAAGTGTAATTCACCTGTACAAAAGACGATGAAGTTTAAAATATGTGTTTTCATCTTGAAATTTCTTACCCTTTTTTGCAAACAGGATAATAGTCAAAACGTTCTAGCAGTCTTTTTGCACGTCACTTTTCACTATCTACTGTTTCACTCTATAGCACCCTTCCTACCACTAAATTATTGACAATTCTATTTTGAAAGCATAAGAATTAAACTTGAATTCTTCTGCCTCCAGCCTTTTCAAGGAAGTTTCTTTACAGTTGCCAGGCTGAATCGTGATCATTTTAGATTTGCTGTTGAATGTTTTCTACTAAAAATAAGACGTCTTATTTGATCAGACTGTTTAGCAGGCTGGTTTCGTATTCATTTTGAATTTGTAACAGCAAATATTGTCGTTAAAAGCAAGCGGAAAGGTCAGTCAGCAAAACAAAAAGTCAAAGAAAACGCGATAGCTGATACAATATACAGTTCTAAAATATTCCATAACTGATAACCATGTATTACCAGTACTGAATGAATCCCTAAAAGAACTAGCAATGTCGTCAATAAGAACAAACTTGAACTGCAAAATCTCTTCTGAAAAGTTCTACAATCTATAATGGATAATAAAGACAAAAAATGTTAGGCCTGAGAACGATCAAATAAAGGATCAACAGTGGCCGTAATAATTTATTTGTTTTTGTATGACTTCTACATGCACTTTTTACAGTAATTAATTTGTTTATGGTAAAATCTTACTTAGAAAATAGTATTAAAAAAGTAGAAAGTTGTAAGGTTTGTTACTGTTACTAAGAATATCATTACTGTTATTGTAGCGTCTTCTTAACCAAAGCTTGAATCTTCCTCTGGATTATACGACTGTATTAAGTTGCATCCCTGGACTACTTTTGGCTTACTCCTAATCAACCATTTTACTCGTGTAATTGGACCACTTGAATTGGCGTCACAGGCAGTTATTCACACACCCAACTACAAACTATTTCAAGATCCATTTTCATAAAGTGATGCGTTTGGACTAACTCAGCTGCAGGTACCTTTCTACACTTCTAACTAACCTTTCCTACCTTTAGCTTCCTTTTCCTTACTGACTTCTTTCTCTTTTATTTGTCTTTCCTCTTCCTTTCTTCTCCTCCCAGCTTCAGTTATTCTAAAGTAACTGAGAAAATCATAAGATAAATTATATAATAATTAAAAAGTAGATCAAAGAATAATTAATATAAAGTCATTGAACTTAAAAAAAATAGTGAGCGACATTTTAAGAGAATCCTATATAAAAGAGCTTAAAAATCTTGAGAAAGGATTGAAGAAAATTAGTGAGCTTCAACAGCCGAGTGAGGAAGAAGACTGCGCAGTATCAATCAGAAAATATAAAAATTACATTGATAAAGAAAGAATACAGATAAAATTCTAACGAAATAGTCTGGAGCAATCAGCAGGCATCTGCGAAAAATAGATAAATTCCTCCATAGAAGAATCCAACAAGGAGAAACAATCAAGTGTAATTATGGAACACTCGCAGTTGAAAAAAGCTGGGAAACCAATAGCTATTGTAGAAGCTGATATTGAACAATAGAAAGAAAACTTACACGAACTAACAAGTTACAGAGATGGAATAGGAAGCACTCATTTGCCTACTCCGACCATCCCTAGCTTTAGTAAGAACTTGACTGAATAGCCCTCCTATTGAAAAACATTTGAAATATATATAGACAAAAAAAAAGTACTTAAATAATATACAAAAATTGTTCCAGTTAATGGAAAACTTACAGAGGAAAGCTAATGAGTTGGTTAACTTACAGAGAAAAGCTAATGAGTTGGTTGAGAGATATACGATTACTTCAAATAACTATGAAACAGTTAAGAATTGTCTAAAAGAACGATTTGATAAACCGAACGCGGCTGTAGGAATTCCCCTTACTGAATCAGACAAGTTTCCAGTAGCTGAATCATGAGGAGCTGCAAAATTAAGACAAAAAATTGAGAGAGTCTTACAACGGTAAGAAGAATTTGACATTGATGTTAACTAAGAATTGATAAAGTTCATTGTAGGAAGTAAACTGCCAATAGAGATACTAATTCAGATTAAAAAGCAACAGTTTGAGGTTCCGGGATGAGATATGTCTAAACTAAGAGAAGCTCTTAAAAAAATACTAAGATAATCATGAAGAAGCCGCACAAATTAAAGAGCTAAGTCAGCAGAATTTGGAAAAAGCAAAAATACTCCCTAAAAATAACAAAGCAAGTTCCGTTTTTACAATTAAAGAAATTGAAAGCGATAAGATTCAGCCAGATAATGTAGGAAGAGAAGAATTAAATATAAATATGACTAGACTAAAAAAAAGGAAGGAGATTGTAAAAAAGGAAATTGAGTATTTGTGTATTTTTAAATGAGAACCATAGGAATTCGCAATGCCCCAAATATAAACCGGTAGAAGAGAGAAAAGAAAAGAGCGCAGGAATTAAAACTGTGCTCAAAATTTTTAAGAAAAAACCATACAATTAAACAATATCAAGTAACTCTTAAGTCATGCTACTATTGTAAGCAAAAACATAATGTATTGTTTTGCAAAACTAGGGAAAAGCAAATTTAACCAATAACGACCTCCTTCCCTCTGCAAAAATAAATAAATAACTGCAGGAATAAGGAAGGGCGAATTAACTTTCAAAACAAACTTTATAATAACACTCCCTAAATTAATTTTTATAGTTCAGTAAATCACTGCATTAATCCTTGCATTATATTCTTTAATAACTTCAAAGATACGATTAACTAGTTCAGGTATCTTTCCCTCAGCAAAAGAAACGTTCAGCGAACGTTGTGGATTCGAGTAATATCAGCAGCTGGAATCTCACAGAACTCTCTGTTAAAGCCAACTTTTGAGGTAGATCGATGACGTAGCCAAGTGGCACAAATTTTTTGAGGAAAACAGCGTTACCAATGGAAGTGATTATTAGCAGACACTGTATGCCTTCTTCGTACCACCTTCAGCAGTCATTCTTACCTTCTTTAAATTCTATGCAATGTGTGGTTAACTGCGAGCAGGGTGTAAGGAATTCATACTGAAGAATACATTGGTATTTTATAAGCGAAAGGCTTGAAAAAATTTTTAATGTTCCAAAAAATTGCCAGCAACTGTGTATTTTTTAAACACTTATCTGCAGTTCTTCACGACGACAAAGTAACAACGAGCCCAAAACATGAGTAATGATTGCGCATATATAAGTGAACGCATGGTCTTTTACCTACATCAAATGAGGCAACCAACAGCACGAAATCAAAGGCCGTTTATAGATTTCGTGACTTCACTAGCTACCCTGCTTTTCATCTAGCCCATTAGTGTATTTATTAGCACATATTTAAATGTTGACTTTACAATGTCCAGGAAGTGCATATATTTGGCTGCCGCAGTGGACAACGTTTGAAAGCAACTTCTCCTTCTCTTCTGTCATTTTTGCTTGCAAAATCGAAGCAGGCTTTTCCCGCTGTCGTCACCGGCGATTTTTTTGACACAAGGTTACTTCTCGTTAAGACCTCCAACAGTAACTTAATGTTTCTGACTCTTAGTGCCTTAGTAACAGGTGAACTTTGTAGCAATCCACAACAGTAAGTGCCACCTCACAGCATCTCATACAGTGCTTCGGCCACCAAATTGAAGCTTCCAATAGCACAGTCTTCCACCCAAAACATATGCAATTATTTCAGTTTCCCAATTCCAGTGCCTAAAAAATGAACCAACGCCATCAGCATAAGATGGAATAATTCAAAACGCAAGAATACTTAAAAGCTGCTGCATTTAAGGGGAGAGAAAAAATAAACAGAATTTTTTATTTGCTAGTGGGAAAAATCTGGAGCAAAAAGCAAGACAAAAATCAGCGGAAACCCCAGATAAGGTAAACGTGAAATAAGTAAAAACTGTACAGGAAGCATTAGTGCCACACAGTTCAAAGCAACAAAATTTACAAAACTAATCTTTAAGTTTTGTAAGCCCTATAAGAAGCAACAACGACGGCAAAAATAGCGTACGACAAAAGGACACAGCATAAGTTATGTAACAAATATTATACTGAAGAAAACAACTGTTACAACCTTCTATTAATATAAATTGAGAAAATTTTTGCTATTAAAATTCACCGATAACAGGTAGAGATATGATACAGCAGTATATGCAACGTAAGCAACCATTAAAAAAATTAAACAACCTAATCAATCCCGAGAAATAATTAGCTACGATTGCTTTGAAACACGACATTCGAACTAACACACTAAGTTCAGTAAGAGAAACAGAAGTCAGAGTGCATTAAATGCATTTGGTCTAGATAAAAAATATCAACAGAAGTACTTAAAGAATGAGTTAGGTTTATCCAGTAGAAAAGAGGAGATTCAAAAGCATTCTTAAAGATCCAAAACACTACTGGAAATGTAAAAAGAAGCGATCAGTTTACGGTGAATGGAGGATGAAGAAAGACAATCTTGAGTAAATCACGTAAAAATTTAAAAAACTTAAGGGCTGAAAACTGTAGACCCCTAGAAGAAGTACGCAGCAGAACCTAGTGAGCTGAAGAAGAAAAGATGAAGTAAAGGTATGAGGTGTCACAACTGAAACGTTTGGGAAGTACTAATCCGATGAAGTTGTGTCATCAGACAAAACTGCGCATGGTTCCTCTCCGCTAACTGTCAAGTCAACCGCAGAACTTGTGTCACTACAACTCCTTGAAAAATAATGCTAAAAATTTATGGAAAAAGCCTGTTTTGAAAAACGATTCATATGTATTTTCTACCACTGGCATTAGTGGAACAGTTGCGTAACAATAAAGAAGTACAACAACCTTGAATCAGCAGAATAAAATGATTCTTTTATCGTCAACTTTATTTTCCTTGGTGTATGATTTGCATGTTTCTTTGAATCGTAGGACTCTCTATATTTTCTTCTCATATATCGAGCTGAATATCCGATATCGTCCAACGCTAACAATGTCTGAAAAGAATTTTCGGAACCTGCACGAAGAACAGCAAACGGCACAGGAGAGAAATCAAACTAGGAGTGCTACAAAAAACAATTGACAAAGGGACTAAAACTGCAAAAAATAATAATAATAATAATAATAATAATAATAATAATAAATAAAAATAAAATTGACAGCAAGCCTTTCAAATTAAGTTACTAACTGCAGGATTCCAAACTGAAGAAACTTGTCCTTTTGCAAACAATTTTCGAAAATCGGTGTACCTAAAATATTACCGTTTAAAAGTTATATATATATACATATAGTGACTATAACATAGGTAAGTTTAAGAATAATGCATGCATATTACGAAGCATGATAAAATGAAAAAATTTAACTTACTCGTAACCAGACGAGAAGTATGGAATGCTAAATCCTACACCTTTCTTTCTAAACGTGTCATCAACCTCAAAATTTGCCACTTTTGGTTGCCGAACTACAGCTTTATGAGTTCCAAAAACTGCCATAGCCGCGTGATAAAGCTAAAATAAAACAATGAGAGAAAACTCCAGTAGGATGTCTAAAGACCGCTTATTTATACTGCAAAAAATCAGCACAAAGCGACTTTTAGTCACGAGAAATCAAATGATGCATTACTTCACCTCCCAACAGTTAGCACAGAAATACTTGAAGCAATTTCTGTTCCTACAAAAATATGTCCCAGAATCAGCTAAGCATTGAGAGCATTTGCTGTAATCCAGGAAAGGATCAATCTGTAGCTTCTTGACAAACTTTGAAGTTCTAATCTCCAAAAAACCATCTTCAATTGCTTGAAAAAATGGAGCATCTGAAGCAAAAGTGATCCGACCACTTCCTGAAAACATCCGTCTCAAAATATGTTATTGTAGATGAATTTAGAAAGGAGTAAGCGCAGAAAAACTGCTTGCTGTCATCGGAATTAGCAATTCTTCAGATAAGTCCAAATTCCGCTAACCCATTGGGTACTTGTATTTATCGTTATCCAGGCAGACAAACACGACAGAACCGTATATTTCATTCATTATTGAGTACAATATCTTAAAATTATCCATTTAAAACAGGATGTTGATGTGGTGTCTAACATGCGAATAGAACACAAAACTACGGGCTCTTCTCACTGTTTCCAAGCAGTCAGAAATAAACTAGAATCAAATACCTCTGATGTAAGCATGCCATGAAGCGCTCCAACAAAAACCGTTCTTTCGCGCTCAATTTTGGTGGTTGCATCACTAACGTAAACTGAATCACTAACGACCCATGGAATAACTTGCACCTGAAAGTTTTATCAACTGCTAAATGCTGATAATGTTGTTTATCACGGTGCCTTCATCCAAGAAACGTATGAGTTTGAGGTATTTGCAACCGAAGCAAAATTTAGATTTTAAGTATCCATACTTGTCTTATTTCAGTAGAAGACTGTGCACGACGGGCTGAAAGTTTGTAATGGTACTCTCCCGCTGAACCATAGTCACGAGTGCAATCCTGAGCAAGAACATAAAAATAAAACCAGACCGATGTTTACAAACACAACAGATAAAAAAAAAAGACAGACTCTCAAAAGCTTCCGAATTGAAGCTTCCTCTTCAAAAATGATATAAACATATCCAATCGCTCGTGCATTGCGTGAATCACTAAGTTTCGTTGATGCTTTTTTTGGCCACTCAATTGTACCGATACCATATTCCCGAAAAGCCTAAATTTGTTTGTCAAATACACATAATAAAACGCCAAATATTTTTTTAGAGTAATTGAAAACATAAATGTAGAGCTAACTAAGAATTATGGTATATATATATATATATATATATATATATATATATATACGCATAAGTAAAAAAACGCATGTGCTTCTACACTAAAACCAAAATGTTTTGTAGCAAAACTTTTTGCTCAACCAGTGCTACAAGTTAAGTGACAAATAAAGTAACTGACGTTCCAAAGATCCATTTCTGTGATATCCCACGGGACGCCTCCAATAAAGACTTTTCTGGAAAAAACCGGGTTAACGTAATTGCGTGCAGGAAGCTCTCCCTCCCAGACAACCGGAATAGCAGCATCACGTGTGCGAATTACTCTACCCATTGGGTATGTGCGTCCCGGTTCTAGCTTGTATGCGGCGACTACCAATTTCTGCAAATTTTACAACAAAAACTCACCTTACCTCAAGAGAACCCCTACTCACTGGCAAGTTAACAAATGTGTGCACAAAAAAAGCAGATAAATAAGTAAAAAAAAAAATAGCTCTTGGTTGTTACCTTAGCCGTTGCAGCGTCGTATCCGTGTTTAACCAGCCATCGTAGCATCTCTATTTGTTCTTCGTCCCAGTCTTGTTTTCGTTTTATCAGAGAAAAGTTTAGCGCAGTTTCACTGTCATTATGTAAATATGGTTCAGTTTCACCGTCCCTCGAGTTACCCTTGAACTGTTCATTATGATTGAGATCTGATGGGATATCCTGTAGAAAAGGATATTTAGTTAGAGCAATTCTCACTTCGGTGACGGCACAGAAGAAAGCCTATCCATTGTAATTCTTCATTACTGCTGCTGTCGTGTAACGAAAAAACGACGATGAAGAATGAAACACAGAGTATTCTGTATTCGTTTAAATGACGCTGAATGAACAGCAATCATTGAAAACAACATACCGAAGTACTCCCAGTGAGTGATTGCATATTTTACGAGTTATTACGTTAAATCTAAGCAATCGGCTTATATCGAACCACCAGTACACTGCAAACATATCTGTTAAAAAGCATCCAAACAGCACACGTAGCCTTATATGTTTCAGTACCCACTAATGTAACAATCAAAGTAACACCAAAATGATAGCACAGTGAAAAGACCTCAAAGCAACAAGTTGAACATAAAAAGTAATGGTGTGGCCGTTGCAATGTTATGTGTAAACTAATGGAATCAACGTTCGCATGAGAGGCTAAAAATCCCGGAAATAACAGGTTAACCGCTTCAAGCAAAAAAGCACGGTCTGCAAATGAGTACTGTAGTGTGTCTTAACCCCACTGTGCTGATAGTTCACCAGTATTAATCTTTTCATGAATGCAACTGCTTTCAGTACAAATATTTACGGTCCGAAATAGCGGATTACATTAAAAATTTTCCAAAAATTTTTTTCTAGCATAGGGCTTCGATAACCAAATTTGTAATGGTACTGGTACAAATGCTGCTGTGTATTGACAACTTTACTGTTATTGTGATTTTCAATCATTCAGTTAATGGTGGATGAAGAGATAAATATTCTGCGCAGTTTAGAGGAGATTCTACGTGAAGCAGTTGCAGTAACGACGCTAACCTCAAAAGAACTTTCCGAAGTTAGTAATTTCTAATGTTCAAAGATAAATCCCACTTTAACAACGGGGTTATTTATTTTTCTGCAGATAACAACTTTTTTTGTCATATTACAGTCATCATTTGTGATCTCATCGTTATTAACATTTATTTCTGAAACTCTATAGTAACGTTAACTAACCAAAAAGAATTTATTGCATGGGTTTTATGAAGAATTAGCTGTTGCTTTTAAATATTGTTGTTCAGCCAATCTTTCTTTCCATTTTTAAAGGTGAACTTGGCTTTTGAAAATGTAAAAGGAAAAACTTTTTGGGAATGTGACAGGTTTATGGGTCTCAGTGTTCAAGAATATTTGAAAGCATCACAAAATTGTGTTAAAATTGCTGCAACTGTGATCGACAAATGTTTTATTGGAGATCGGGTAATTTCTAACTGATATGTTGAATTTGCTGGTTTCTATTCTGATAAAAGCTGATTTTTTTTTTTTTTTGACAATTAGTAACTTGTCTAAAACATTATAATCTGAAGAGGTTTTCTCGTCATTTTAACTTCTGTTTGTTTTTGGGTGTGTAGTTCTTTGATTAGGTTTCTTAAGGTGAAACATCCAAAAGTGAAAGAAGAAGACGCTCTTGATTCTTTTTTTTCTGCTAGAAGGGAAGCAATAGAAAGAACCATAGTTATCGACAAGACCAGTTTACCGTTTTTTAAAGACGTAGTTGGCTTGGATGAAGTTTGTAACTTTTTTGCTTGCTAACTCTCATTTCTTAGACTTAATTTGCTAATTCCTCATCCTACAAACTGTTTTTTTAATAGAGTGCCAAGTCGATTTTCTATCAGCCAATATTTTTAATAGCCAACGTTGTCAATTTTCAATGTTCTCATTTGAACTTTCTCATTTAAACCAGGCAAAGATCGCAATGCGGGAAGCATTAATTGATCCATTCACATACCCGGAATGGTTTGCTTCTTCTGGATTAAAACCGTGGCGTTGTGTTCTTCTGTATGGTCCTCCTGGGACAGGTTGGCTTTTTTAAAGGGCATTCTTTTTTAAAGCTCAAATTTATAAGAAAATATTGGCAGTTAATCGCGTTCAGCAACTCGGAAAATAATTTCTTGAAGATTTTTTGATTTATATTTGTAGGAAAGACACACCTTTCACGCTCCATCGCTCGTGAAGTGAACTGCCGTTTTTATCAGGTTGTTTTCAGACGCTTCAGATTGAAAACTACAGAAATATAAATTGTTCAGATTTTGTAGTTTTTGCTTTTTACTTGTTTCATTTTTCTTGAATCTGTTGTAGCACACTTCCATCATAAAAACTAACTTACCTTCTTAGCCGAAATCTTTGAAGCTATCTACTGTTTTTAAGGTATCTTCTTCGGACTTGATTTCGACTTGGAGCGGGCAGAGCGAAAAATTAATACGCGAACTCTTCAATCATTCACTCAGTTATGAGGGTGTATCTGTTATCTTCATTGATGAAGTTGATAGTCTGTGTCGAGTGCGATGCTCTAATGAAGACGAAAGTACTAGGAGAGTAAAGGTTAGATTATGGAAATATGCGTTTCAAAAACAGATTTATATTGAAAACTTATTCCAGACAGAACTTCTACTGCAGATTCAGAGGCTACATTGTTCAGAAAATAACACGGTATTAATCTGTGCTACAAACTGTCCGTGGGATCTTGATGCTGCTTTCTTGAGAAGGTAAATATCCTGTTTAATTTCTAATCCTTGAATAAAGAAACCCAATTGTTTAAACATTTTTTTTAAAATATTACTTTCAGATTTGAAAAAAAAATCTATGTTGGTTTACCAGATTTTGAAGCAAGACAAAGTCTACTCAGAAAATTGCTCGGAGTTAGTTTGATATTAGAAATCTTACTAAGACTTTATTAGATGACTTTATCATTTTTGTTCTTATCATTATCGTATCTTAACTGCAAGTCGGCTGTGATGGAGTTCAGAAAGTTTGCGTGGAAAACAGTGTTGACTGGGATTTTCTGGCCGATTCTACGAAGGGATTCAGTGGTGATGACTTAAGAAGACTGGCTAGGGAGGTTGCATTTGTGCAGTTTCGCAAGTATAAGGTTGAGTAATTTCTTCTCTAAAGATTCCTCTTAATTACAAATGCTCTGATCGAATCTGCTAAACTGCCTGATTACAGTGCTTAGTTTTTGGTTGTTGTACACCAGTACTTTATAGATGATGAAAAATTGTATTGTGATAAGGCATGGGGTCTATGGTTTTTAGAAGTCTCGGTGTTCAAACACAGGAGGTGACGCTAGTGGTGTCAAAATAACAATACATGAGAATGAAATTAATGATGTTCTTCGCGGGATTACTCCATCAGTCGACCAAAGAACTTTATCGGTTTTCTCACACTACGCAAAAATTACTTGACAGCTGACTCACTTTTGATGATCGTTTGCTGTAGGAATTTATCACTGACATTTTTTCGCGTGTCCAATTCTTATAAAACTGTTTCCTTAAAGTTTATGGCGTTCTTTGTGTGTTTTTCTCAAGGTCTTATTTATAAATACAACTACCGCGGAAATATTTAATTCCTAACTTTATTTTTTTTTTGCTAGGATAATCAATCTTTTTTTGCCGAAAACAACATTCAGTAATCCCTCATTAGTTGTGTCTGAAAACTATTTCAAAAATCACTTTGTTTAGAGATTATTAGTACTAGAAGAATTTTTTTAGTAAAAAAGTATGGAAAGATTTCAAAGTAATAGTGCCATAAGATTACACTAATTAATTATTATACATTCCCCTCTTTTCTCCTCATTTTTTTTTATCTGGAATACGACTAAGTTGTTGAGGTAACTCTCAATAAAGACCGACAAACCATCTTTTTCCAATTAAGTTAAAAATTTAGTAGTAGGTATTTTAAATAATTTGGTTATCTGATTGGTCTTGAGGTAAAAATATCTAAGTTTTTTCCGACAGTATCATTTATTTTTGCTCTTATTTTCCAATAACCAGTCGTTTATTCAGTTATTTTGAAAAAATAACATCATGGAAGCCTTGTTAGGCAGGATATGTTTTGATGTATGTTCAGCTTGCGTGTAATCTCGTTTCAGCTCACTTATTCAACAAATTGAACCGAAAGTATTTTGAAATAGTAGTGAAAAGCTCTGTAAGTGAAACGAATTCAGGGGACGATAAGCCATATTTAAACTGGTCAGTCAGAAGCAGTTTGAGAAACAGTGGACTTGTCTGGAATTGTGTCGTAGAAAGAAAAGAAAATTTAGTAGTTTCAAAAAATATGGATGTGAGGGCTGTTTGACCTACTTTTGTCGTCGGCTGTGAATATAAAAGTTATATTTTACTGTTGGATATCAATAGTACTGTTGCTAATTACACTAAATTATTAATAGGTGAAGAAATAATTATTTTAATAAGCTTAACGAGGAAACATCTATGATTATGAGATTATGAAAATTGCTTTTTTTTAGGTGCAAAAAAAGTTATTTTTCTTAGCTTTCGGCAAATTTGGTGGTAGTTTTGGCATGGACCAGAAGATCATGACTAAATTGGCTGT
This sequence comes from Enterobius vermicularis, assembly GCA_900576705.1. Taxonomy (NCBI): domain Eukaryota; kingdom Metazoa; phylum Nematoda; class Chromadorea; order Rhabditida; family Oxyuridae; genus Enterobius; species Enterobius vermicularis. Next base: position 15,773 of record UXUI01009479.1, read on the forward strand.
CATGTTGCTGACATCTTTTAGAAAGTGGCTGAGTAAAATTATTGGCAGATATAGGCGGCAGTACTTTTTATCTCTTTAGACCACTTGCTTAGCTGCGCTTTTAGTCGGCTTCAAAATCCGACAATAGGTTTTCGCTATGTCTTTCTGATTCAGAAACAAACAAGAAAATTTCCATTTTATACGACGTTTTTTAGTGATTAAGAAACTGGATACTTCAGTTTGCTTATTGTATCAAAGTATCAGAGCTAGGAAAAATCTCAACATCACAGGATAGCGCATAAGACGATCATCAGATCTAAGGTTTTATATATAGCTAATAAAAACCGTAACAGTACAAAAGATAGCCGTTTAAGTAGAAAAATTTTTGGCACTGTATTACAGTTAACAGTTTACCTCATATGACAGACACTCCATGTATTTAAACCTGACGAAAAGATGAGTCAAAAATTTCTTGAGTAACTTGATGGGTTCAGTGTGTAAAAAATCTTTTTCTTCAGTACTGTTTTTGTTATTTAATATTTAAGGTAGTTTCCTGATTAAGATTTTGAACGTCTAAGACAGCAATCAGGTTTCAAGATTTTATAATAGTTAACCTTTCCGTTGGTTACGCAGACAACTTGAAATTTTAAACCGTGCGTCGTAAGTTATAAAACCTTTAGTGCTCAAATTGTTTCTTTTAATTGTAATATTTATCTATGAGTGTAATGTAAGTTATAACTTGGAGCTGCAGACTGAATCCTATGAAACGAGATACATACAGCGCCGATAAATCATTCATAAGTTCTGTTGATGTTGCTGGAATATGCCGAGTAAGAGTCAAACGCAACAATCTGTTCATCATCAGTTCAGTTAACATCTGTAATATGTGATCATAAATTAATATCGTCAGACTATCGCATAAAGAATTGCTGCTGTTGATTGAAAATAAAAGTCAAGGCGCATTTGTTTTTCAGCTTTTAGCCTGTATGGTAGAACTTTTCTTTCTTTTCATGTAATTTTTCACAGCATATAAATCTCTTTCTATGCAAAAAAAAAGAAGAAAAAAGGAAAAAGAAATGGCAGTGGACTGTAGTTGCTGCAGAACTAAAAACGATGTAAATTAGGAAGATATTGGCTGAAAAATTTGGCGCTTAATGAGTTCAAATGTACGTTATGGTATCTGTAGAAATTAAACATTTGTAATTTATCTGCATTTTCAGATATGTCGTCGATCAATGTGTCATAAACAAATATGAAATACGGAATTCCTTAAATTTACTCTAATCTGAAATTTTTTTTTGATTTGTTTCAAACTTCAATAACAACAATTTTCTCTATTATTTAAGCAACGGTTATTTTAGCGCGTAAGCAATGCCAAAGCATCATTTAGTTGTTGCTGATGCTAAAAACGTTTCGTCAAGTTATTGAGCTACTTTTTGGACAAAATTAGCTTCAAAAAGCTTAAACATCAAAATATTGCGGAGGAAAAAAAAAATTTTTTTTCTTCAAAAAATTTAATGCATTTATCCTTTAAATGCCAAATTTGAAAGAGGAAAAATTAAGAAAACTAAAAATTACCGCACATCGCTTTAGTCGTTTAAAGTAAAAATAACTAACTGCCCAAAGATTGCTGCACTTTCAGTAGTTTTCATAAATTCCAATTGTAACATTTTTGATAAACAGCTGTATATATGACATCAAAATATTTTCTTTTCTTTAACACTTAGCGACTTATGCAACTGAAAATATTTCACTCAAAGAAGCTGAGGCGTAAAAGGTAAAATAAACTTTGAAAGACAGTAAATTTGACATTAAAAAAAACGATAATTCTCTTCAGCAATGTTTTTTTTCGTTGTTTATTCTACAGTTTTGACAAATTTTATTAAAGCGTTATTTTATCGTAACTGTTAACCTAAAAAATTTGTGATTAAAACTGCTAATTTAACAAAATTTAGTTGAAAATTTTGTTGCTTATAGAAACGATGAGATATACTGCTGTAAAAGTTCTTTGAATTCAGTGGCAACAGTTTTTTAACCAAATTTTTTTCAAAATTTTTCTAATTAGCAGAAAAAAATATGCAGTGAAATAATACTCATAGACAAATATATAAAGAAATTTGGTGATGATGAAAGACAAAATTATAGCTATTGAATGTTTGTTTTTTCATTAGTTAATAAACTATAAAACTTTGAACTTAAATGTGCACAGATAATAAAATTGTAATTTCAAAATTATTTTTTAGCATCTCTTCAGATGTTGAAAACATCAGCAAATTTAAAGCAGCAATTTGCTACAATTTTATGATTTTTGTCAGTGTCAGTTTTCACATCTGTTATGCAGTTAAAATTTTTTATATTCTTATCTAATTATTACGTGAAACTGAACTGATCAAAAGCAAAAAAAGCTTGTTATCAGTTTAACTTAACTATTGGTTAAACATTCTCAAACCAATACTGTCAAAAATAACAACAACAGTGAGGTTTAAAACTATTATTAAATTTTTTTTTTTTTTTTTTCTGGGAAATGAGGAGGTTATATTTGTTATGTGCCTATTTCTTCTTCTTATTTTGCTTTTATTTATTCTCTTATGTGTTTGGTCACTGTGATTTGAGCAGCAATTACACTTCAACTTTTATTGCTGTTGATTATATGCTCGTAATTATAAATATTTTTGAGACTAACACTCCAAAAACACATTTTCTATTGGAAAAAAAAAATTGACGTATTCTGCTAACAAGCATAATATTTATAACCTCTTAAGCACAATGTTTTTGGTTAAATCAGAAATAAATTTGCTACTACTACTGCTACTAGTACTGCTGCTGCTGCTGCTGCTGCTGCTGCTGCTGCTACATAAAATGATGTCGATGATAATGATGATGAGATTTAGGCACAAATTTATATATGCTTATATATTTATAAAGATGGATAGCAAGCATATTATAATATTATATATACACACATTGACACTGCAATCTTTGATTTCATGCTGCTTTTTTTTTTTTTCTTTTCACTGCACAATCTTCTTTTCTTCACTCTTTTGAGCTTTGTCTCCAGAAAAAAATGACCTTATACATTTGGATAGATAGACAAACAAAACAAAACAAAAAAAAAAATTTTTTTCCATTAACTTTTATTGCTGACCATCAACTTTTTGTCAAAGATTTATTTGACATATTTAAATTTGCAATTTGAGACTAAACAATTAGGTGAAGACAATAATATATGGGATAATAATGATTGCTCTCTGTAATGGTATTAATAATTGTGCAATGATATTGATAATAAATATAATTCTTTCTTTTTTTTTTTTTTTTTTTTTT
>UXUI01009480.1:8698-19070 GCA_900576705.1 Enterobius vermicularis
AAAGCAAATAATACAGACGCAATATTACCAAACACTGATCTCGCAGAGCGGTCAGCAGCACTCAAGGCCGGCTTTGGTGTTTCCTGCTCTCTTGATCGATAGGCCATCTGAATACGCAATAAGTGAACAAAACGAAAAAAAAAGAAGAAAAAATACAGTATGGAAGCACAGTTCCAAGCAACGGCGGTAGTCGTGATTCAATCAAAGCGGGGTGCAGGAAAGCCATCTGCATACCATTTCACAGGATGAAAGTATTATAGATTATTGGACAAAATAAAACAACTATATTATGTACAGCCCCTAATGAAATATTTTTATAAGCGTTTCATCATAACTAAGCATCATCTGATTATCTCGTTACCAAAATATTAAATGTCATCCTTCAAATTCCCCGGACTATGAAAAAAACAACAAAACGAACGCCTGTACAAATTTTTTGGATTTATACAGACAATAATTCCTGTTTAAGTTATACAGTTAAATGGGGAAAGAAATTAATACAACACACAGGGTGATTTAAAAGACAATCATTCAGTGTGGTAACGACAGCAGTCAAACAATAAACTGCAAGTTTAAGGCATTCAGGCGTTTGTATCTGTTTCTGTTACGTATCAGAATCGCTTCACTTAAAGCTGCCACAGTGAGCACATAAAATTGGCGCGATGCCAAAAGCGGCAATTCGAATTTCTCATTACTTTATTGTGTTGTTATCACTTTAGAATACATTTAAGCATACTGTAGAGATAGATTCTTGCTTACCGCATGGTTACAGCGGTTTTGATGTTGATGGTTAGTTTGTAACAAACTTTCTCCTACAAATTTCAATGTGAATTAGCCTTTTCCTCCGTTTTTAAGCAGTTTTCTTTCTAAACAATATCTTCTTTCTTCCGGTAACTGCTATGTTCGCAAACATTTTAAGTCTCTTATTTTCACAGAAGAATTTTTTGACAGGTAATAAACCACTTTTAAGAACCGTACACTTTGCATTTGTACAGTTAAGAAGCAAGATCAAAAAGTCTGAACCGAAAAGTGGAAAAATGCGTCTAGGAAGTGCAAAATTCTAATTAGAAATTATGAAAAGAGAACCGTTATATTTGTTGCCGCGGTAATACCCAGTTCTTATCATCAGCGTAAATTTCTTCAAAGTACCTCCATTTCCCATTATAGGTTTTATGGCTGTGAAAAAAGCCATCGTTCCGTATGCTACCCATACCAAAATTTCTATTTTTTATAGAATGTTTAAAATTCCTCAAAAACTTCTTTTGAAATCTTTGTAGGCTCTTAATTTAAAGCTTTATGGCTATGTAACGCTTCTTTTAACTTTATTTTCACCTCTCATTCCACTTTTTATCATTACTCGTGTGATCCATTGTTGAGATGGTTTACATGGAATGCGATCGCTTCGGTTGCTCTGGTTATTAGTTTTATGCTTACATCATTTTTAAAAATTTTTCCTTACTGTAACTAAAAGGTCTATTACGTTTTGGAGAAATGAATTGTCAAGTTATGGGACTTGTAGCTTTTGAAGCCAAGAATGATAATTTAGTAAAAATATTTAAAAATTTCTTCAAACGATGCCAGAGGCAACCCCTGGAAGAACAGCCAGGCTATTAAGTGCAGATACGATTTGCAAAGCTGTATAGTTCAGTTTTTCGTTTGAAATTTGAAGCCGGATAAAATATCAAGCAAATTTTTAGTCACTCGTTTTGCTGTGGTCAAAGGCACGATTCATGGACCGGTTTTCTTCCAGCACTATTCTAATTTTATTTTTGTCATCTGTACGCGGACGAAATATTTTTGGAGCTGCTGTTTCTGCCTGTTCTTTTAGATGCAACATTGGATTTTTCTAGCTGTAGCTTTGGAAAAGTATAAATATGCAGATTTATGAAAATATAAAAGATTTTTTATACATACTTAGTCCCGAAGAAGCTGTACCATCACTGGATTTTTTTTTTTTCTTGGAAACAACTGTTTTAGAATTTGCAGTCTTACAGATTAGATATATGTGTAGATGAATGTACTTTGCGGGAAACGAAATAGTAAAATTAGGATAAAACTCTATTTGTTAATCTGATATAACAAATTTCTCTGCATTAAAAAGTTTTTTACATTATAAGTATTATGACAACTTCACGGTTTAAGTTATTATTGCAATGCTCCTTTTCACGCATTTGTCATATCTTTATATTGTGCGGAATCTTTCTACCCTGCTGGAAATTCTTCGTCATTGGCTTGTCCTTGCATACTATAATGTCTCCGACGTTTGATTTCATTCAACTCTTTCGCCTCTTGAACTTCTGCTAGGATATGTTTTGGCCACGAGTGTCTTATAAGTCGATCTCTCTTCAGTGCTTCTAAAATATCTTCTACTTGAAGACAGCTCAAATTTCTTGAGATTTTGTCATTTAATTGAGCATTATTGCTCCCTCGCGCTAGTCAGGTCATTACAATCTCGAAGTTCTCTCTTGAAAACTAAATTGTTTATTTTAGGTTTAATAGCACCTAAATGAAACAAATTTGATTTGTATTTAGCTGTTACATAAAACAAATGTATACCGGCTTTCTCGGCAAAACTTTGTCTGGACTTTCGTGGTCCTAATGAAAGAGATCTTAAAAAACTTGTTCCCAATTCTCCAGGTCTCACCTAAAAAGTTTCAGTTTCTTATTCTTCAAAACACAAGAAGTGCAGATGATTAAAATTATGTACAACAAATTTTTCCGCAACTTTATAACTCACAACGATGTCTGAATAACAAAGAACTTGCCTGTTTATGGAATTAATGTTCAAGTAAATTTCTCTGAAATTAACCTGGAGTTGCGCACGGAAGCCAAGCACTTCACATATATCTTTTACCCAGGTATTGCGGGTCTCCATGTTGTCTGCCTGCAAAAAAGAAAAACCCCCGACACATCTGATAAATTAGTTTGATTTTCTAGTATTTTTACTTAACAAGTTAAGGAATTACAAAATTTCTCTTTTCAATGGCATTTTATAGGCGTTATGAAACTGAAAGATTGGATAGGCCTTTGAAATGTATTTTTGCTGAGAAGCTTTTAAATCGCTGCGCGTGTAAGAAAATGAGTGAATTAACCGTGAAAGCATAAACATCAGCCAGGTATTCGTTACACTGATAAAAGATCTTAAATAAGGGCTCATTTTGAATTAGGCCAGATACTCCACACATTTCCGGTCGTCGAAACTGAATAAAGTACTTATAATTTGAAAATTTTGACAAATAAAGGAGATGACGCCACGTCTAGAGGATTAGATCAAAATTAAATTTAGCTATTTAGAACCAACATCTATAACTCCTTTGAATCTCAGTTCTCCAAATTCACCACCTTTTCTTACAGCTTTAGCATCTTTTTGGCGAGGCATACGTTTTGTAATTATCAGACATTTAGTGAATAAAAAAACGCATCGAGGCTTCAGTCGTCCAGTTAAATGATACTCTTTTTTTACCTTCATGTCGTCAATTCGAAATAGCAACTGATCTCTAAAGTATTGGCCTAAATAATTAATTTTCAAAAGTGATTCTTTCTTTTTTTTCTCTTATGTAAACTTTTCATTGACTTGTTACTTTTCATAACCGGTTGTCAATACTCAACCTTGATTATTTCCCAAAAAACCACTTTTGTTTTCTGAGTTATAAGCTTAAATTATGCTTGCTTATAGCTTTGAAAAAAATGGCACTAAGCTCTTGAAATCAACAGAAACGTTGAAGAACTGACTAACTTCAAATTAATTCCTCCGTTTGATATTTTTTCAAGTGACCACAGTGCTTCACCATACCGAAACTGACGACTGACCACATCTAACGCTTTTTGCAAGTGTTTGATAGCTTTCTAAAACAGCACTAAATTGTGCTTGGAAGAAAGTTTGTAGCATTTTCAAAATAAAACAATAATGCTTTGCTCTATCAGGAAAGTCAGCAAAACTCGTTCTAAAAGAGCTTCTAAACATTAATAACTTTCAAAGGCGGTAAAATTAAGTTTACGATTTTCTTAGAACTACTCGAAAGTAAAACAAAATTTGTAAGCAGGTATTTAATGCACATCGTCAGTGGTAACATTGATCAAATTTTCTATCGCATCCTGATATTCGTCGAGACGTTTCGCTGGTAGATTCAGCAAAATTCGAAATTCGTCAACTGTCTGAATCAAACATCTTTATTTGCGATCTTAGACGAAATTTGTATTTTAAAAAACTTTATAGTTACTCAGTACTGAGAAGATAAATTTAGGTAGGTTTTTATCAACTAGACTTTTCCTGCTAAACAATAAGAAATGGTTGTTTGGATATCAAAAGATTTTTTGCAGCAACAGGTGATTTGTTCAGTTTGCAGAAAGATTATACGTAAATTTTCTTGCCTTCTGAATACTACTTAACAAAGTATTCATTTCTTCAGCGTGTGAAAGAATAAATGCTTCAGATTTTGGCCGGTTCTGTATGTATGTAAAATATGAATCAAACGGGTTACTGTAGTCAACGAAAGCTTGAGCAAATCGCGATGTATGAGACAGCAGTAAAGAAGCTGCAGGTTTTTCTCTGCTACTAAATATGGAGGAGATTCATTCAAAATAACAGAAAGTAGGTGTAACAGTTTGCAGATACAAAGTATTTTACAGGATTTTATTTTTTACCACTTAAGCCTGTCAAAATAAAGCTGCACTACAAAATTAACTACTTCATTCTAATAATTTTTCGAAGTTTCCGGTAACAGCAATTTTTTTCATTTTATCGCTATTGAAATAACTGTAAAAAAAACAACAGTTTTACTAAATGTTTTCGAGTGAAGTAGTAAAAGTATAAATCATGCAGAAGTCTAGAAATTAATCGTCGTAATTTTATCACTTTAGATGAAACTGTTTTATGCAAAACTTTTGTTGAATACAAAAGTCTAGGTGTAAAGAAAGAAAAAAAAGTTTTGTAAAACTTCTTTTTTACAAAAACATTGCATTTTAAAGTATCTATTCGTGATTTTTGAAAAACAAAAGAAGCGAAAAAGTTATCCAAAGCTGTAAAACTGTGCTCCTTCATATTCTGACGTTGCCGAAAGCTATTGCAAATTATTAGTTTTTACAAAACATGTACTAATATGTATTAAGCCTGTCGCTGCGTATGAAAAAGCAGAAGAAAATCCAGAAAATTGAAAAATTTTATTTCTAAAAAAAATTTTATTGAAAAATGCATGACATGGAAGACAGAAGTGTTTTTTTTATGATTGTCAAAAAATTAATTTTGAATCTTTAAGTTAGTGTGTTTTAGTTTTGCTCGGTAAAAACAACTTTTCAAGTGTAAGTCATTTTTGCTTACATAAAAAGTAAAATATTTTGTAAATTTGCTATATTGAAAATAATCAGAAACAGAGACCGTAAACGTCGGTACAATTCTGGCCCAAATCGGTTGTGATGAAAATCAGATATCATCTCGATATTCCCAAATATTAGCACAGTATCGCTAGCAGTAAAGAGTTGAGATCCATGTACCATTGGGAGCAGATCCTGTCAATTAGAAAAAATTTGAACAGTGATTGACATGATCTTTGTTGCTGATAATTACGCTACAGATTTTAAGATAGGTAGATTATTATGTTCCTTCTAAACCAGTAATCCCAACCAGTTTAGCATCAAACAGAGAAACCAAGCAAAAAGAATGAAAAAAGATTTCGTCGAAAAAAGACTGCACGTTTAAAAACCTTTAAATAATTTGCAATGTACCTGAACTATCTGTTTCAAACTTGAATCATAGTCAGCTTCTGAAGAAATAATAGCATCTATAGTCTCTTTTTCTCCTTGCCTTTCAACTTTTGGAGGAGATCCTACAGTTGCTGCAAATTTGAGAAAATTTTTTTTAATACTTTGTTGTTACTGTCAGGGACATTCAAACAAACTATAAAATAAAGCATTTAAGACAGATGTTCCAATTAAATTCAATTTTATCAATCCAAGCTGTTCTTGGTAATTCCGAGAATTCTTACTCTGTTTACATTGAAGTTTATAAATGCAGTGAACTAACAATTACAAAAATGTAGAGCCACTTAATTTAGAAGAATTTCACTGCTGGTTTACAAAAGAGTACAGCTGTTGATAGTGTTATTAAAATGAAAAATGATTAATATATTATAGTGCTTAGATAACACTGAGAAGCGAAGACAGACTTACAGAATGGTGATTCTGGTGAAGAATTATTTGAGCTTTTGGAAACAATCTTCCGCAACTTGTCACGAATGGCTTCCATCTTAAGAATGAAAGAGATCAGTCTAAGTTCCTTTCAGGGTACCATGCAGTAAAGCTAAAATACTAAATTTAAAAATTTCATTATTTAATAAAATGTTCGAAAGACCTTCTCAAGCAAAAATTTTGTCAGCTTGACAATGGCATATCAAATTTTCAGCCAAATTAAACAGTTTAATGAAGTAGCCCGCAAATGTTCAAAAGCAAAAAAAAAAAAAAAAAAAAAACTGCGGTAATAAGGGGTGAAGAAGTTAGAAGAGTGGAAATGCAATGATGATTACACGCTCAATAATTTCGATGTTTTTTGGCTTTTAGAAGAAGAAGCCTCGGTAACGGTTCTTCGTTTACCGCACGGCCGTGCACAAAATTTCGTATATTAAAATGCATGATTCTCAGGAAGTAAATAACAATAGCATATCTTTGCCTAAAATTACATGAAGCTTAGTTATCATTAAAGATGACTCGCTGAAATTTTATACCGCAAAATCTACTGTAAATTTTTGTCTGACAGCTGAGTTTTAGAGCTTTGAGGTTGTAAGTAAAAGAAAGTTGCTTAAACCAAAGTCTAGTAATAATTTTAAATTTTAAAAAATTGAGGTTCTCAATGATTGTAGGGTTTATAGCAATTTATACAGTTCTTAAAATTTTTTGTCATAAAGAATGATTTTACTATTTTTTAAATTTATAAGTCAGTTAAATTAGTAGTGATAGCAGTTCTTACAATGCTGCATGTGTCGAGGGGATATTTTGGAGCAGAATCTGTAACTTTTGTGTTAAACTCATCTTTGGGAAACCTATTGTTAGGTTCTATGCAAATAAGTTGTCTAATGACAAATTTTTGACTGAGCAACTGATTCTGTCACAAACAGTTATATAACATTGTACGAAACGCATAGAAAGAAACTTACTACAGTACAGTCTGCCTATTTAGGTTGGAGTAGCTAAGAAAACTTTAAAAGGTTCAGCAAATAAGTAAGTGCTCATAAAGCAATAACAGTAAAATGAAAAAACGAGGGGTAGTGCCAGATAAAACTTGCAAATAACAATAAAAGTTTTCTTTGAAAAATTTCTTTGTTTTTTATGAGCATTCCTATACAAACCTACACTTATTCTTTGATATTCTGAGACTGCAGGCTTAGAAAAAACTTTGGATTTACAAAAAGTTCAAAAACAAGAAAAGTCCTGATGAAGCTGAATTTTACAGTATTTTCTAAAGCTGGTTTCACCATGCAATTTTTTATTGCTTTTTGAAGTGACTCTTCTATTATTTTGACACCAATCAAAATGTTATGGTTTTGTATATTAGTGTATTTTAACCAAAGCACGTCTCTGTGACAGATCTCCTTCACCAAATTTTTCACTTTAAGCTCAATTTTTTTCAATTTTCCATTTTCCAAAATCTGAAGTCGCTTTTATGAATTTGTACCTTTTCATCATTATAACATGCAAAAAAAAAATTGGATTTGATCAAATTCGGTACTGTTCCAGAATTCAGAAATAGAATTTTATCAATAGCTGTTAACATGCGCCGCTCACAACAGTGGATTCGATTTGACTTAATGAAAAGATACTTTTAAGCAACCGTGATGAATTTGCGCGACAGCTTATTTTGATTTAGTCTACATTAAAGACAGGGTTTATTATTTCACAAAAGTCAGGTTAACTCCACTTAAACGTTTGTTTTTGCTTTGCAACTAGATACTCGCGTCTCTTCATGAAAATTTTAAGTAATTTCAAACACATTACTAAAAATAAAGTGAAGTAAGCAGAATGAACAAATTAAAAGCATTAAAATTTGCAAAGAATAATTTCTTAAATAGTCTTTTTGTAAATCTCAGTGCTTTGAAAAAGACCATGCGAAGGCGATAACTTGTTCCTTGCTTTTTTGCTCTCTCGTTACTTTTTTTTTTTTTTCGAATAAAGTGTCGTCTTGCAAAACAGTTCCTTTCACATAACTTGTCTAAGAATTTTGCTGGTTGACAACAGAAACAAATATATGTTGTCCTTTAAATGTTTCTATTTTGTATGCAAAACAAATTCTACTTTACAAAGACAAGTTTCTTGTGCACTTTTCTTTCAACTTGTTTTGTAATTCACGGTATGCTCAAAATTATTAAGGATTTTCTTCACTTAAAATTCCTTACTGCCATACCATTTTGTATCAAAAACAGCTTTGATTACTGGTTTTTTTGAAGCAGGCTTTAACACAGGTCTTTTTCACTGAAATAAAGAGAAGTTATCGTTTGTCATTTCAGTTTTTCCGTCCTGTTTTGCTAAATTTACAGACACAAACGATTTCTAGTATTGATAAATTGAATAAAATCGAAGTCTTCGTTTAGAAAGTCCAAAATAAATCTTTTCGTGTAGAGGGAGTGAAATCAAACAGTTTTATTTTTTAGTTTTGTCACAACCTGCATATAACATTTGATGGTCAGATTACCCTCAATTTCAAACGAAGCTACATTGTTATGGAGAGTGTTTTGTAGATGAAGAGGTGAAAAAATTAGTTCTGTTGAACTGTACTTTTGAAAGAAATGAAAATTAAGCTTTGTAGAACGAAGACAAAACTTTTGACCTCTACATTTACTAATTTAGCAACAAAACTTCTTAACAGTTATTTCTATATCATGATTGGCAGCTGCGCATCATTCAGCATTCAACAAAACCTTTTCAGCCAAACACTTCACTTCAAAAATAAAGTTATTCCAGAAGCTAAATAAATTTTACTGTTTTAAATGTACGACCTGAATAGCTTAGAAAGTAGTGGTTTTTAGAAGGTGACTAATTTAACATAATTAGCTGCTTAGAACAATCAATTACTTTTATTTCGCTCAAATTCTTCAGCACGAGCTATCAGTGGGAAACGCTGTAGTTTTTTTTTTCCATAGAATCTTTCAAAAGTTGAAAGTCATTGTTACAATAAAGAAAAATACACGGTAATTTTTTTGTCTAGTTTAATCAAAAATTACTGTGGCTTGGTTAAAGTTCAAAGAAATTTAAAAAATTTCTAGATTTTCGCATCTCCGCGTAATGACTTTATGTTCTGCCTATGATTAAATAAATGATTATAATTGATACCTTCAAATGACAAAGTAAAGAATACTTTCTACAATGATCAGTAAATCGTTTTTAGTCGTGAAGAAGCACTGCTATATAAACATAAAAATGCACACAATTGTAACGTGCTTATGAATTTCCACCTTTAAGAAAGGCAACAGATTGACTAATACAGTAGCTTTCGTCTGCTTGTACCGAGCCTTGTTATAATTGTACCGTCGTCTTCAACAGATACGTTAGCAGATGAAAGATTTTCTTCTTTGGTCATGATGTTTTTAGGCTCAACTGATTTCTCAGAACCATCTAATGCAGTAATATTTGCACGCTCTTCAACAGCAATATTTGATGCAGTTTGGTTTAAGAAGGTTTCTTCGGTGTTGTTGCTCGGAGAATCAATCAAACTGGCAGTTGCATTACCGCTTGCTCCCGAAACTGTTTCAACGCTTTTGCTGGAGTCGTTTGCCAACGTAGCATCCGAAACATTTGAAAGAGTAAGTTCAGCATTTGCTGCAGTAGTTATATCTTGAGACGTGTTGGACATTAGTATTTGAACACTGCTGCTGCCAGCCTCAGCAGTCCCCTGTATGGAAGTGTTTATTGTTTCACCAGTGGCAGTTGAAGACACATTGCTGGCCTCCGTTTGCGTAGAGACGTCTGTTTCATTATTTGACTCGATCAGTGATGCATTACCCACTTGTACTGTCTCATTAGAAACAACAGTTTTTTCAATTGTTTCAGTTGCCGATGACTTTAAAGCACTTTCCACCGTTGTTTTAGGTTTATCACCCGGAACAGTTTCATCAGTGGATGAGTGATACACGATCTCACTTGGACCTGTAGATTGTGAACCTGTACTGTAAGAGGCGCTGTTAATTCTTTCCTCTACAACTGCTTGTTGACTGCCACTGCCCTTTGAAACCGTTTCTGCGGTCTCCGAAGTGGCTGTTTTTTGTGCATAAGGGCTATATCCTTGGGTTCTACCAGATTCGTAATACGAAGCATACTCGGATGAGGTTCTTGAGGGACATCCTGCACAATAAAACTTGTTTACTGCCCCTGAAAGACCTTGTTTGCCTGG
>UXUI01009490.1:1487-11986 GCA_900576705.1 Enterobius vermicularis
AACACAAGACGGTTTTCTATCCCAAACTACAAAGTCTCCATTTTAGCTGAAGAGCTGCCCGGACCTGTTGCAAAAACTTCTTACGATAAATCATTCCCATCAATTCAATTTTGACTATTATTACTCGAGAAAAAATGAAATATCTTGCAAGTTTTTGTTGATGCGAAGGTTAGCATCAACAGACCTCTTATAAACGGGTCAAATATACAATGCTGCTTCGTATAAAACTACAGTTCTACATTGTTTGCCGTTATATTTTCTTCTGCAAAGTTCGGTATTTTAACGACATCACTAAACTCCTATGCCGTTTATGAGCACAAAGAGGATCGAACAGTTATGCAATTATCTTCTGGCAAAAAACTTTTGGCTGCGGGTTGAATAGAAACTCTGCTCCCTGATCTTGAATTAATCTTTTAAATCAACACTTTTGTAACATTTTATTTTAGGAGCTTTACCATTACATAAGTCCACTTGAGTGTCCTATGAAGAATACATCATCCAAAGCAAGCTTAACCAAAGATTTTAGAAAAACAGGGAGGATGATGCTGAGATTGTTAGTGCACCCGTAAACAGTAAATCTATGACTTTTCCAATCCTTTGAAGCCTAGTCTACAACTTCAAAACCGTACAATTTGAAAGAACTGCAATGAATTACTAAGGTTCCAAAATTTTAATTCGTTTTACACTATTTCTTTCTGATTTAACTTGGCGTTAACTACATTCTTGAAACCTCCTGCTATAATGTTTTTAAAATTACTAAAGAAGAGAGCTAAAACGAAAAATTTTTTTATTAATTAGAAATTCAGAAATTGGCGCAGTTTTTTTTAGAGAATGGACGCAAGATAAAAAGCCAATGACGCGTTTGTTACCCCGCGTCATATGCTTGGCACCTGACTTCGTAAATTTTTACTGTCCCTTCGCGTTCTTCTGTCGCTTTTTTTTTTTTCTTTTTCCACTGACTATATCCGCTGAGACACTGAAGACTTTTTCAGTTAAAGGTTTGCAGCAGTCACTTGACCATCTCAAAAACAATCTTACTTCTCCAGTGATACTTGGTATTAACAATTGCGCCTGTAGTTAATGAACGCTGATCCGATTCCAACTGACCTGCATGTGAATTGTCGACGCCAACACAGAGTCAGTCATATATTGGCTTACTGAATTATGCAAGAGTTTACTGTCCCTATTCCGCTTACTTCCTACAATTTGTCGGAACAGAGCCACCTGTGGAACTAAAAGGCATTTTTTTGCTCAGTCTATAATTGATAATTTCTTATGGGAACAGCTCATGCGTATTATCCGTTGGAAAGTTTCGCAAGAGAAACAAAAAAGAAGTTTGGGACAACAGCATTTTTCTGCATCCGTTTGGAAGGGCACTAGTTTTATCACAATTTGGCTCTAACAGTATTAGCACTGTTCACTACCATAACACCTACCATAATACAGAGATGTCTGGAGGAAAAGGAGGCGGAGAAGGAGAAGGAGAATTTTTAGTGTTATGAAGAAGAATTTTTACTACAAATCATACAGAACTATAGTTGGTACTGAGGTAACCAATCCAAACTTCAGAGGTTCAAAACAACACTATAAAACGCCCTCATACTTATTGGTCATCTCTTATCTGACGTTCACAAAGCCTTTGTTGTACATTCTTAAGCTGTTGTGTTGCTGATGGTGTGTTTCTGTTGTTTCTGTCTTTTTTGTTTTGCCTACCAGAGTCTTTTGCTGATTGTTTCACAGCAAATATAATAAATGGTGATTTTTTTTTTCTCGTTGCTAGATGAATGGTATGCGAAGAATTGTTCACCGTTGATGTTCAGAATGGTTTTGCAACAATAATTTTGTGCCTAAATTAATTTATTTCTGTTACGATTCTTTTTTTTTCCCCCTTGCTTAACTTTTTAAGAGTTATTATATTTTAATTTATCCGCAGGTATGCTGTTCCTGCGTCACCTTTTTTTAGTTTATGTTTGGTTTAATTTATGCATAAGTTGCAGTTTACCTTACACGATCACTGAGTGCTACTAATGCGCACTACAAAAAATGTATTTCGTCATCGACTTGCATTCATTTTTTCCACTGACGGATGATGACTGTTCCCCACCATTTACGATAGTTTCACTCATCTCCTCTGCGCTTGTTAACTTCCTAATATTTTTGCTTTGGTACTGCGGTTTCAATTTTTCTTGCAATTCTTAACACGTCATGTAATCCATTAGTCCCCTATAATGTTGCTTAACTGACTACTTAGAAGTCGCTTTTACAAATTCAGTTTCATAAGTAATACTTGAAAAAAACCAGTTTATGCTGAAAAAATTGTTCACTGTGATAAAGCGACTATTGAGGATCCTCGTTTCTGGCGAACAGCTGATTGCCATAATCGATCAACAGTTTTATTGTCCCATTGCTTCACTATTGCTTAGATCCACCTTTAACAGTCACTCGCTTTTAAAGATTGTTTTGGCGACAGAAACTGAAAGAGGCTGGCAGGTTTGCTGGTTACTTTCGTCTTTTTATCATGTGCCCAGTTGTTAGTGCTAACCACCAGTTGACTTGACCAACTTCTTCAATTTTTACGTGACTAATAACTATCTATTCCTGACTTACTGGTGAGGTAAAACATGTTGCTGACAAAATCTTCATAACCATTGGATGTACGCGCAATGTGCTTCTGCTGTAACGACTTCTTTAAAAACCAGTTATGCTGAAAAAATTGATCACTGTGATAAATCGACTATTGAGGATCCTCGTTTCTGGCGAACAGCTGGTTGCCATAATCGATCAGCAATTTTATTGTCCCATTCCAAAGATATACATTCACTTTGAACATGTCTGCTAAAAAATCTCGAAGGTTCTGTACAAAAAGAACGTAATGTAAAGCCCTTCACCGGCTGAATATCATGTGTAGTCGTGAATCATAAAAGTTTCTTAGACGGATACTACTGGTAGCAGCTTCTGTTGCATATCTTATTCCAAAGTGCTTTTTACCTTTAGCGTGTTTAGACTACAACTTTTTTGATGGTTTTTATTTATTTTTTTTTTTTATATTGTTTCCACTTTTTTTCCATCCACTTAAGGATTTTTTTTTTTTGGTAGTCCGGCTCTATTGCAGTTAATATTTCCACTGCCCTAACATGCGTTTCTTATTTTGTTGAGAGGGATGGATTACGAGCGCAGTAACATAAGCATTACTGCAATAGCAAAAGTTTCCAGGACAGCGAGGAGTGTAGCATCACAGGCGAATAAATTTAGTATTATGCAGTTAAAAGGTGCAGCTGTTCATTTCACTAGGTGCTGATGGGTAATCGGTATTGTGGGGTATTGTAAAGTTTAAAGTACAACTTAAAAACTATACAGATGAGAAGTTAGAAGTGTGAAGGGAAACTTAAAGCGAAATACCTGTGACCTTTTTCAAAGTTCTTCTCATTGCTCGGGAATCCGACAGCAAAGGATTTTAGAACAGAGGTTTTGTGTGAAATAGTGTCCACATTTTCTTATATTGTTGTAAAACTTATAAGAGTAAAAGGCTCAATCTTTGTTTCTCAAAGTAAGGGTATGGTAGACCGTCATGTCCTTGACTAGTGAAGTTTGACTCAGGTGAAATAAAAAAATTTTAGGTAAGAAAATAAGCCATATACGTGCTTAATAGTGAAGGCATTAAATCGCTGTAGCGAAAACACCCCAATTTCGTAGACTTCCCTTGGAGGACTGTCTTCTGAGCCGCAGCGCCCGTCAGATGCGTACCACCTCCCATAATCCACATCGACAGAGGTAGGTGGTGGTACTCAAATGGTTCGTTGGTTAAGGGTTTAAGTTTCGGCCGGGCTCCTCTTGCAGTTAGAATTTACAGTAATTCTACATCACTTTGATGTCCAGAAGGTTCCTCTTGCGAGAAACCGTAGCGCATGTTATGAAAGATGTGGAACCAGGGAGAGCGGGGGCGGTACAACAACAACGGCTAGTTATGCCGAACAGGTCAGTTGATCAGTTCGTGTTCACAAAGAAGTCTGGAGCGATTAGTTTCTAAGTAATTTTTTTTAAATTTTAGAGAGTACACTGTATTGGGAGATGTGGCATAAGTGAACACGTCGGTTGTCTATGCAGTGATACATCGTACTATCTTTTGGAAAAGTCGCATTTACGATTGAGTTTCTTTTGTTACATTAGGTTTTTTTTTCTTCGCTTAGTATTGCAAACATTATTCATGGCGTTGTTATCGCGGTTGGTTTTGCATGTTTTTGGTGCTAGAGATATAAGAAATGAATTAGCAACAGTTGTTGTTCTAATGGCAGTTAAAAGGTGGCTTTGGTAGCCGAGTCGGAACATTTGTTTGGATATTTGATGCATCTGTTGAAAAAAGATTTATTTTGCTATAACTGACCGTTAGGTTCATGCAAACACTCAGAAAAAATGCAATTTTTTTTTAAAAGTATGAATTATATGCGCTTTTTATGAGACAGTAGAGAGCTTGTTTGTTGGTATTCGCAGGCCAGTGTTTAAATGTAGCCGTTTTGGAGATGCACGAACGGTATCTTGGTGGCAGGTTGGCTGCCCGGTTGAAGCTGTTTCAATTGGATGTTTGTTAGATATGGCAGTATCGATCAAAATAGTTTTTTTCATGTTACAACTGTTTTTCACGGTGGAACCAGGTCAGCTGGTTTCCTGCTGTTCAAATGACTCTGTCTGTTTCATCTGTTTCGTCCTCTTCTCATTTTTCGATGTTTTTTTTTCTTTGCTATCTTTTTTAACGGAGATCGATTATTCTTGGTTCCACTAACTCAGTTGGCCAGGGTCCTCTACTTTTTTTTCTCCTTTTAAAATGGTTAAAATAAATTTTTCAGATGTTTTTCTAAAACTTATCGTTAGATGACTGAAAAGTATCTATTAGCTGTCACATTTATAGTAAGATTTTACAGAGAAGTTTAAGAGGAAGAACTTGTTAACTGGTTTGCCTTCAGAATATCTGCGTCGGGGAAGATATTGAAATCGCCTAACTTTAGACTGTCATCGTCGTCGGTTATACTTATTCGGAATGAAGGTTGTAACGTGCTTTAATTCAGAGAACACCGGATTTTGATTTATTGTACTTTCAAGTGGTTATCGGGAGGGGTAAAATTTTTCAAGCGTTTTGGCGATAAGCTTTTTCCGACTAATATTTGAGGTCTATTTTTCCAAAAGGTTCGCAGACCTTTCTGCTCCTTGAAGTTCACTTGTAACAGTTTCGTATTCTGCTAACTCCTGGAAGTTTTGTGCGCTCAATGTTTTTAGCTTCACTCATGCCATCGCACTAATTTTATTCAAAAAGAAAAGAGGTGAAGGGTTGTTGGTCGTCATTACTTTACTTTCAATTGATATGTAAATTGTTTTTACGATTCTGTAAGTTTTAATTGTAAGTGTTTCAGTTAAACATAATAGGGGTAAAATGCACAGGTTGAGCTTTGTTTACATTGTTGTATAGTGATTTGATATGCATCAATAAGGATGTTTTATTTTGAGTCTGAGTAGAAGAAAGCTTAAGGATGATTGTTATTCTACTGTAAAAATTAAGTTGTTAGATGTTCATTGAAGCAGATAGAAAGAGCATGCTTGATTAGATTTGAAGAACTCTATTTTCTTTGTTTAAGTCGAACAGTCACTGGGAGCAGCAGGTGGAATTTGGGCATAAAAGTTGTTTAGAGTGATGGCCTCAGGTTCTAAGTTTGTGTTTTTGATTGCTTTTGTTCATTATTTTTATTTATTTTTTTCAAGTTGAATATAATTTGCAATTCAAATATCTCGCTTTGTTGTTTTGAAGCTTTTCAGTGTTAATTTCTGTGCACGTGTGTTTTAGAGTTAAGACAGTCGAAACGAACTGTGTTATGGATGTAGATCCGCCTTCCCACCAAGTCTCGAAGAGGGACGAATCATATTCTTTACCAGGTTTAATCTTGTTTAACCGTAGTGAGATTTCAAAGTTTTATGTTTTATGCTAGCTTTGAAACTGGACAGACTAAAAGTACATTTAGTACACCTTTTTTAGAGAAAGTATTGCATTTGTTGTTGCATGAAGCTTGTTGTTATTTTATCATTACTTTCAGATAAACCGGTTGCTGGTCGGCGATTGAAACAAGCGAAATCTCTTCCAATTGTTGTGAACGGATATATTCTGGACGTTTCCAATGCTGTTGATTTGGTTTACAAGTACGAAGTGAAATTTTTAGGAATAAAGAAAGATGGGAAAGAAAAAGACTTGAGTCGTGGGCCAAAGAATGAGTGAGTTTTATGTTAACCAAAATCTCCTAATATCTTTACAGAGCACAGGATTTTGTGGATAAGATCAGTTTTTGTAATTGGTGACAGTTTTTGGTTTCAGCGTTGCAATCGCTTTGCGTCGTTGTGCTTTGTGGAGGATATATCAAACGTTCTTGCATGAGTACAGGGACTTTTTTGGTACAGACAGGTTCCGGTGCTTTTACGACTGTGGCATTAACTTCTATTCCATCGACAAACTTTGCACGAACGAAGAAGGCGAGAAAAATTTCAAACTAGAAATGGTTGCGTTTTAGTTCCTTGACGTTCCGATGAGACCTTTGGTTACTTAGTTTTTGACGGCGTTTCTAGATTCCATAGTTATTTCAATCTATGCTGTTGGGAAAGGTTCACCGTCTGTTTTGCTTGTGCCTGAGTTAGGTGTTTGGGAATTGTCTGGTAGTTGATTGATTATTTAACATTTTATTATGTATTTTAAATTATTTAAGGAGTTTTTTTCACAAGAAGTCAGAGACTTTCTGCCGAAAATCACCGGAGTAGTCTGTAAGCTTCTGGCTGTTCAAGAAGTATTTTTGCATGATATATCAGCTGTGTCGCTTAGGCTTAGTGACCGTGAAAGGTCTACTACTCAGTTTTTGGAGATAGCTACTAACCAGATGTTACTTGACAGGTATATTCCAAGTCTCTTCGTGTTTTGCGTTATAGCGTTTTAGGATTTAGAGGCTTTTTTTAGGCAAAGTCATTGGATTTTTGGGAACAAAAGTTACGTTCCACCAACAGCGCAAAGTATAGACAGACGTTCAAGACTTGGGGGCGGGAAGTTCCTTGTACCTGGAATGGAAAAGAATGTCCGATTCGTCAGTGACAGGGCTGAGGAGATATCTCTTATGGCCCAGATAAACGGTACTAGTTTTTATTCCGTTTCTTTACAACTTAGGTGTTATCTACTTGGTTTGGGTCATACGCTGTTGCATTCCTTCTGTAAATTGCAGCAAAAAAGTCACCTTTCTTTGACAATCAAAACCTCGTTGATTTGGTCGCAGAGGTCATTAATAGAGGATCACTTATTGATATCATTAAGGACCCACATCTCGCAGTCAGGGTTCAGCGTCAGCTGAAAGGTAAGTTTATTTAGTCACCTTTTGTAATGCGTGTTTTTATTCACAACTCGGGGACAAACATTAATTTTTTATTTCAAATTAAGGGAGGGTTTCGAAATACTTGGCTGTTTGCTAGGGTTAGGATAATGAAAAAGCGGAAGGCCGGAAAGTGCTGATCAGCAAAGGAGATGGTTGATTTTTATGGGTTTATTTAAGTTTCTTCTTGGAGGGCATCACTTAGCCTATTATGCTTGAATACCTTAAGGGTTAATTATCCCCGATTATTGTTTTTCTAGATCTTGTGGTCCAGACCACTCATGATGCTGAGCACCCGAGGCATTTCGCTATTTTTGGAATCACGAAACAGAGCGCTGAAGAGTGAATCTTTCTTGGACATTGGTGACAGTAAAATTCATTATCTCATTAGAAGTAAACCCTTTATTTGCAGGATAAGTTTTGAACTTCAAGGCCAGCAAGTATCCATCGCCCAGTATTTTTTGAAAAGATACTGTTATCGTTTACGGTATCCGGAGTTGCCATGTGTGGTCGAGAGACGGTATTCAGAGGCCAAAAAGACGATTCAAAATAATTTTTACCCGATGGAGGTTTTGCATGTGTGCCCTGGCCAACGTGTTTGTAACAAAAAGCAGACGCCTGATATGGTACACTTTTGATTAGGGAGTTGAGGGGTTTTTTGGTAAATGAGTGGAATGTCGCAGCGCGTTTGGCGATGTAGGAAGTGTCTTTTCTTATTTTTTAGTCGCAAATTTGGTTTTTGTATCTTGTACCTTTTCGCCTTTCCTGCATCTGTCCCACTCCGTTATATAATTCATTCCTGAACTTTTGAATTGGATAGTTTATAAATTTGGGAAAGGAAGGTGTTAAGTACAGGTAGCTTATGCGTTCTACCTGATTTACTGGAATTCAGGTAGAAAAGATGATAAATGCTTGTCGTCTGCTGCCACAGGAGCTCTTGGTTGAAAATGAGAAACAGAAGAAAAGTGCCTACTTAAACTCCAGCAACAGTTATTTGGAGATACTTGGAGTACTGTTTTTTCTTTTTATTTCTCGGAGGTTAATTTTTGTAAGTTACGTAAATGTTGTGTTGGAATGGGTCTTTGAACCTGATTTGCTTGCTGCTTTTAGATCAAGGTTTCCAATTCCCCATTAGACGCGGAAGCTACGGTTCTTTTTCCTCCGGCCATTGCCTATAGGGATGGAAAGATCGAGCCGAAGCCGTCCGGAGATTTGGATTGGAGGTTGTCGGTACCTCGTGGAGGACGACCTCAGGTCTTCTTGCGTCCGGCAAATTCCCCAAGACGTTGGGTCGTTATTCTTTTTCAAGACGCACTTACGGAAGCGAAATTTGAGTTCGTTATCTTCACCAGTTGTATTTTTGTATGACCTTGTTGAGCAGATGTCGCTAATTGTGTTGCACGACTTTCTTCTGTTGTAGCAGGTTCGTAATAGCATTTGTGACGCGTGCGAAGGACCACGGCATCAATTTAAATGACCCGTCGCGCAATATTAAGATGGACCGTAAAGACGGGCAAGCAGTGGATGAGTTAATGCAAAAATTAAGGAAGAATTGTGTGGAGTTTGTTCTGTTTATTACGACTGAAAAACGCGACCCAGTTCATGGTAAGGTATCGCCAAAGCTTGCTAGAGGGTAGACTTGTTTTCTTATAGAGAATATTAATAGGTTTTTGCTAAGTTGATGAGACAGTGAGTGATTTTAAGTCATAGCCTTGCATATAATGCGAAGGCTTGAATCGTTCTAGATAGTATGAAGCTGGCAGAGGCAAAGTATAACGTTGTTACGCAGCACATTTGTTCACAGACTGCTGAGAAAGCAATTTCAAATAGAGGCGCAGAGATGACGCTGGACAACCTGGTTATGAAATTTAATTTGAAGACTGGAGGTGTTAATCATGGATTAAGACCTTCACTGGAGTTTATAAGACAGAATAGAATTGACAGCGGGATGGCGTATGTTTTATCTTTTGTTTTGTGCTTTGTTGGCTTTGCCCTACTAGTTTACTATGAGATGTGTATACTAGCTGCTTGCATCATTAGTTGAATTCAGTGAGCGTGTCTGGCTGTCTCCGTCTAGAATGTTCGTCGGGTTGGAAATGTCACATCCTGCAGCGCAGTCGCTTTATGAACGGATGTCTGGCCAACCACCCAGTGAACCTACATGTGTTGGTGTAAGCAATATATGAAGTGTTTTTAAAGCGGTTTCCAAAAATGGTTGAGATGAAACGCTCTGTAGTTAAGTTCCACCTCACCAGCACCGAGTCTTACCCAGTTGGGATGAAGTTGAATCATAATGCTTTAGATGGCGTACAGTCTGGGTGAAATTGTTAAAATGAAAGGGGATTATTGGATGCAGCCACCGCGGAAAGCTATCGCCGAGGATCTTGAGCAACATATGGTAAAGGCGTTAAACAGCTTTAAAGTGGAAAGTGGAACAAAGTCATATCCGGAACGAGTTGTGGTTTACCGGGGTGGGGTTTCGGAAGGAGAGTACTTGAAAGTATGTTACTGTTGTTTTTTACGTTTTGATTTTATTCCGATAGACAAAATCATATTTGCATTTCTTAAGGTTTTATTAACTGAGAAGTTCTCATGAGCTTTTTTTAATATCTCACGGTGATCAGAAGGCTTTCACGAGCGACTTGACTCAAGAATAGGACCAGTTCTGTTTTTCATTAGTTTTTTTCTTCAATTCTGTTTCTTCAGGTAATAAAAGATGAAGCGGATTCCATTAGAAGGGCTTTTGAGAAGGTGTTGAACAACAGTGAACATTTAAAGATCAAATTGACTATCATTGTTGTTCAAGCAAACTCGAATTATCGCTTATTTCAAAAATCGTCTGCGGAGGGAGCTGTTAAAGGAAGTACCGCGTTTGGCGGACATGGGGAAAGCGGAGGTTTTAGGAGAGGTGGACCAGGAGTGCGTGGAGGTTTTAGTGGATTAAACAATGCAGCTGCTCAAAATCTTCCACCCGGTACTTGCGTTGATCAGTCAGGAGTTCATCCGACACATACGGAGTTCTTACTTATTCCCCACAAATCTGTGATGGTCTGTTGAAGTCGTGCTACTTGCGCTTGTTCTTGTGGTTTTAAAAGAGGTCCATGTTTTTTTTTT
>UXUI01009494.1:0-12341 GCA_900576705.1 Enterobius vermicularis
TTTTTTTTTACTTTTAAACTAAACCTTAAAGAACATTGATTATGCTGAGAAATCTCCTCTCCTCCTCGTTCTATTCTTTTTTCTTCTCCTTTTCAATAAGTCTTTTTCATTTTTGGTTTTTTTTTTCTGCTGTTGTCCGAACTGTTGCCATTCAGTCAACAAAGAAACCACAGGTCATACAAGTGGTTTTTCTATTTTTAGCAATACAAAGATACGCTAAAACAATTAATCAAACTCAAATCAATTTTAATTCAATTAAAAAAAGTTGAAACTCTTTCTGTTTACAAGTGTTTTTATGTTGTATTCGTCGTGTAATTGTCTATGTACAACTAAACTGTCTATCCCAGAACTTTTCGTAATTTAATAGAAAACCTTTAATTGTAAATGAATTAAAGAAGCAGCAAAAATGGAAAAACTTGAAAAATTTTTTTGAAAAAGTGTAGCAAAAAAAAAAAAAAAAAATATATATATATTCTATTTGAAGCAGTTAACAAACAATTTACAAGGACTTAATTACTGCTTAAAAAATAACCTTTTTAAATATTCCTATAGTTTGATGAGAACTGTGAACTTCACAATTTCGCCTTAAACACAGTGATTTCCTTGTAATTGGCTTTCCCTTTTTTTTTTTCTTCTTTATCAGTTTAAAAAAGTTTCATTTATTCTCATCAAACTTTCCGACAAACACAAAAAAAAAGTAAAAAAAAAAATAGAATCGTCTGCTTCATTCTCTATTAGCTGTCCAGTTGATGAGAAAGACATGATTTTTTTGCTAAAATTTGTCTGCATAAATTTCTTATAAGCGTAAACGAGAAAAGTCGAATTGCCATAGACAAATGAGGCTGATCAGAATCTGTACAGAAATTTTGATGCCATGAATGACAATAAATTTGATGATTTGTTTCAACCGTTTCTTCACCATCATCAAAGAGGAAAAACGATTTTCTAAATTATAACAACCAACGGATTGTTGGCGAATGCGGTTACTATAGCGAATGCATAGTCACTGCGACAGCTGCAGTGTATCAGCGAAAATTGTGGACATTGTTACAGAATGCTAAAGCTGAATAATTTTCAACGCTAACAACTAATTGCGTAAATGGTCGTTTCATTGCTGAGGGTTACACAGTATTTGCAGGTAGTTTAATAGTGTATATTCGTGAATGAAAAATTTCAAGTTATACCTACCGTAATCACGATATGTGTAGAAAAATTATTTCATTAAATAATCAGATTTAGTCAGCATGCAACGGTGGGAGAGCAAAACAAAAGAGCAGAACCGTGGAAAGAAAGCCTTTGATAGGCGAAACAAACGTAATTGCTATCACTTTCCATCTATAAAGTTTTGGCTGCCCAATCACAATACAGATTGATTGATTTCAAAATAACTATTTGAAGTTTGATATAGCCCCCGCTTTCCTTATCTGCAGAAATTTGCCCTTCTCCTAACAGCAGCAAAAATTGAAAAAAGCAAACAAGAAAGCCCGAACTTTGTCAACTTACACCGTGAAATGCTCATTTATCAAAATACACTGTAAATGGTTTGGAAATTGGTAAAGATTTAGTGTAAAATTTTTTTGGGAACATAAAAAACTAGCTTTACCTGAAGAAAATTATACGAAAAAAAACCGACATAAAAACACAAGCTTTGTCAGAACATCAATAAAGTCAAAGATCATCCATGGAACTATACACGTCAGAGCAACATGTTTTTAAAATTTCATTTCTTACGTTTTCTCTAAAAAAAAATTGTTTTTTTTTTCACTATTAACAATGGTTAGACATAAATTTCCAAAAGCAGATAAGTTTACATCGCAAAAAAGTGCATACCCAAGATTGTGACGCTTCATCAAAATAATAAACAAAAGCCAAAATTTTGCTTCAAATTACGTTTACGCGAAATTAAATGATAGACAAACTCCAGAAACAAAATAAAGCATAGATACAAAGGAAGTCATATGTACCGTAGTCATATGTACATGCTGAAATATTCAATAGTTTTTTGTCAAGAATCTGTAAACACATAGAAGAAATTGCATACCTCAAATACGAATGAAATGAATGAAAACTATGTATCCCTCAACCAAAAACTGTCAACAGTCAAACATCGTTTTCCTTGTAGAATCAGCAAGATCAAATGCTTGTATCCCACTTTTCTAAACACTTACAACTTCGTCAAATCCAAAGATTTATCATAATGATGAGCCTAGACAGCACTCATCTCCTTCGCCTATTTCGCTTCATAAGCATAAAATTTTGAGCATTATACTTGCAACCTTTTCTACAGTTATAACTGTTCAATATGTACAGAAGAAAAACGTGCTTAATCAACTTAAACAGTTAAATTGACGTAAAGCAACAGTTTCATCATTTTTATTCTACAGCCTAGAAAACTTTCATTACGGTTTACCAGTTATTCAGGTTGCTTATTAAATTTTTATCTGTTTCTTCTAAATCGGAATATCACTTAAAAATTTCTATCTTCACCGTAATTTCCTAAATCTTTGCAAATTAAAAAACAAACGTCCAATAATTCTTACCACTTTCTGATGAAAAACTAAAGAAACTGGGAAGTATCGACCTTCAAAAGCAATGAAGTCTTAAAACGAGTAATACCGAGAAAAATAAACCTGGCCGCAAAATGTAACAAATTATTTTATTTTTCAAAGTTTCATAGGACTTCCTATTTTAGCTTAGAAGACCATTTTCTCCATCTTATTACTGACAGCAAACATTCGTTCCTTGTTATGACGCGTCAAATTTAATAATTAATTCAGAATTCCGGTGATCCCCTCCTATGTAACTTGAGAAGACAATTTAACAGCAGCAAAATACACCTCAACTAGCACCGTTCTAAATCAAAAAATTTTTATGCTTCTCAAACTTGTCACTTCCTTGCTTCCAACGATTTCTTACCAGTTTAGACCAAAAAAAAGAAACTAACCAGGAAAAGTTATGGTAAAACAGCTATCAATCACTTGTGCCCTGCCAGCAGCTTAGAATTATGCCTTCAAAAATGAAGTAATTAGAGAGATTAAAGAAGGCAGTTTTAAAGAATTCTGCAGAAAATAGCCCATAACCAGCAACGGTTTTCGCCAAGAACCAGCACTATGATCCCATATAGTTATATAATAAAAATACAGCTCAGAATTCTTTAAAAAAAAATGTTTCAGTGCGCTACATCTACGTTTCTTCTGTCCAGAAAACAAATATAATACAAAACAAACTACAAAAATACACTTATTCTTTTCTGGTGTTCACTTCCCCAAGCTTTCAAGCCCCATCTGTTCTCGATCTAACTTTTGCTGAGAAGAAGTAAAAATTACCCCTAATAATAAAAAAAGTGAAAAATTTTAGTATAAGTATAAGGAAGCAGCACCAATGCCTTCAACCGTTCTGAACTTCACTCCATGCTTTATCTCCAAACCTGGAACTTTTATATCGACTTTACTAAGACTACATCAGAAATTAGTTTTTTTAAAATGATTAATGCGAGTTGTTTTACAAAATTGAATTTTTATGAAATCAATTTATTGTCGCTTGATTGCTTCAGTTAAGCCGTTTTTGGAATTTTGAAATTTTGAAAAATTGCGTATATAAGGCAGAAGACTACTTTGCTCGAATAATCTGAAAAGTTCATTTACATCACCTCATGCTGCTTCATTGACGGCGCGCTGGAACTTCAACCGTCCCTCCCACATTTTCACAAAACCAAGTGTAAGATCTAAGGACTTTACAGAACTGATTTTTCACAATGTTTTCTCCTTCTCCAATTGGAGGCAGAAGCTGTTCACCTATTTCAAAACACTTGATGCTTCCTCCCCCACCGTGTCTTCGTTCTTATAAACGGGCTCTTTTGAGCTTTACTTTTAACGGATGTTACTTCACAGAGGTCCTACGCCACCCCACTATTTTTCGTGTCCCATAATAAGACTTTTTTGCTTTAACGCATTTGCACGGCGCAATTTCTGGAAACACCTTGATATAAACCCTTAGCGGTCGTTTTGTAGCCCTAGTTTTAGAACTCTCCAGACTTCAAAACTTCCCGCTTAAAAACTCTACAACCCACAACACAACACTCTTCTTTAAAGTTCCTGACAAGCTTGAATAACCAGCAACCAATACGCTGGATGCATACCAGCGAACGCACCAATAACAGGAACACGATGTGCAACAGGAATGACGCAGAATCCAAGCGAACCACTCGTCAAAAACCTTTCTCAAATGCGACGCAATTCCAAATCTTAATTACCCTCATCTTCGCATCTAGCGATCATCCGAACTCCCACTTCTGCCTTCCGTTTTCTCTCAAATCCTTTACTCTAACACCGACCGTACTGGAGATCTTCCAATTATAACAAAAAAAACTTGAGCAAGCTGATATCCGGACTCACCTTCAGACGAACAATAAAACTGAAGGATACCCACTCCTTGCTCCTCAACAACAGGCCTCGTTTTGCTTCAACTCTTCCCGTAATACGTTACCCAAAGCCAGCAAAAAGAAATTGTTCATGTACATATTTAAGACATCAGTCAGGTCAAAGGAAAAACATAAAACCGAAAATAATATTATAATGTAACAATCTTCACTGAGGCAACAAAACTAGCACACCCGCCTACAACTACCTAACAGATCCATACCCAATAAAATCGGTAAAAAACATCAATTTTGTACAGACAGTAGCGAACGAATTACTGTTATAACTGAAAAACACATGAACTTCAAATATCTACAATAATAATAACTTAAGAATCGCAACAACAACTGTTGAACGACAGGAAGCTAATTTAAAGAAGTTACTGAAGAAAAAAGCGTAGATCTAGTCAGTTCCCATACAAAATCAGATTCAAGATAATTATCAAAACAAACTTGTAAGATAATGTCGGAAAAGAATGAGTACATGCAGCACATCAAATAGCAAATTATTTACAAATAATAACAGCATAGCCATTCTTAATTACAAATCACCGAGTGTATGTCGTTTGTCCGAATGTGACCTTAAATTACCCTGAAAATACAAAATTATGTTTCAACAAATAGACTCACAGGAGAGAACCATCTGCCATATAGAAAAACCGACAAAAAACTATAAAATTTATACTCAATAAAATAATGCTCACTGTGCCTGGAGGCCTCGTTCTACCTTTTACCTCTTCTCCTTTCGCAGAACCTGCCGTTTTCATCGCCTTAGCCCTCTGTGATGCGCAATTCCCATCAACTAGAACAAGTGATAAATTAAATTAAAAAGCAGGTGACGACTGAAGTTATTATACTTTGGTTGAGACATTTATATAACTTGAAGCAACATCAATATCCTATCGCGTTCATGAAAAATTTTTCCCATCAAAAAAAAGTTGGGATGCATTGAACGGCAAAGAGCATCTCATGCGAATGATCGTAAATCATGGGCGAATTTGCATGAATTCGTAGCAAGGACAACCAGCGGCAGCAAATCCGATAAAATTTTGACCGTCAAAAAGCAAGTTAGTGGCATGAGGAAGTTGGCTAACGGAGACTTAATGAGCAATGGTAAACAGAGAATGAAATTTTCTCTTTTTCCTATGTGCTAACAGCTTCAGTATTCCGAGCGATAAGCTGTCACTCAGCTTTTGAAGGTATTTGTATCCAAAAACCGTACTACTATCCGTATTATCCAAAAAATACAGACAAAGCGGTTAGCGGCCAGCAGTTTTGAATTTGTATGTTAATTTTTTAATAAGAGTAAATTAAAAATGAAATTTTCTTGAATATTAAGACCATTACCTAAGCAGAGGAGCCACTAAGAGGACAAGAAATTTTTCAACAAAGCTTCAAAAGATTACTGTTCTCAGAAATCACTGAAGGAGCAAGCGGACGACGTAACTGTCGACTAGAACTAACCAAATCATTTACCCTGTCCATCGCTGACTGGCGTGATGAACCAGCTTCAAAATCAGGTTCCAAGTTCTCTGAAATCACTTAAAAATGCAATTCTGCCCTTAATAATTGATTAACAACCAAATAAATAGCTTTAGATTTAATGTTTTAAAATAAAAATTCAATTTTAAGGCATTTATGGAACAAGACTGCAAGAGAAACCAGTAAATCCGGTAACGGCTAACTGACATCCCCTAGCCAATCGTTCTTGAGCGTCCAAATATATTTGTTTCTTATAATTTTCAAGATTTTTCGTATAATCGCATAGCTGAAACAAACAGTTCTGCTGATTGAAAAACGCTAAAAAAATTTTAGAATTACAGAAAAAACTTTATCAGCTGAGAACCTTAGCAACCAATCCATCTCTCTCTCGTTTAACTTTGATTATTTCGTTCCGTTGTTCATCCATCGTCTCTTTTTGCTCATTTATCACAGTGGCCCACTGACGCTCAGTTTCCCTGCGTTTTCTTTCCACCTCAACATCCTAAAAACTGTACTCCTAACAAATAACGAAATTATCGCCTCCTAATGTAAAACAGAAAAAGCAACGCACCAACTTCAAAAATTTGCCTAAAAAGGCAAAATTAACAAATATGTATCAAAGCTTTCAGGCTCCACTTAATCGTTATTAAAGAATAATACCAGTTTCCTTCTCCATTCTATTTCTTTTTCGGTCAAATTCTCCTGTGCTCTTTTTCTTTCTTGTTCCACTGCCTTTTCGAGCCTAGTGCACTTCGCTTCACATTCTTCTCTATTATTCTCAAACTCTCTTAAACGTTCTGTCAACCTTCGAATCTCTTCTCTCTTCTCATGGATCTCTCGTTCAAGGTCAGCAACCTTCCTCGACATTTCTGAAATTCAAAGCTGCTAAGTGTATTTAAAAAACCATCTGAAACAGAGTGCAACCAAAAGCGAAAAGTAACCTTGGTTCTCACTTTCTTTCGCATTTAATCTTGCTTTCAGGCCACTAATTTCATTTTTGCTGTCCCTACAAGTGACTTCAGCTACATGTAACTCCTAAAATAAACATTTTACTTACCGTCATATCAACAGCAATAAAAGACAACCTGTAATTGTTAATGCCTAGTGACCCTCCTTCTTTCTTTTAAAAAAAATGTTAATAGCATGAAACCAAGGTAATAAAGCAAAAAAAATTTATTGATAAAGTTTTCAAAACTCTATCAAACATACAATAAGAAAGAGAAATCTTTCTACACAGAATATGCACTGGCAAGCAAGACTGATTCAGTCACCATTTCCTTATTCAACCGCTGTATTGAAGATGGCAAGTGTTCAAAAGATGAAAAATCTTCCATAAGGGAGGAAGTGTAGCAAGCCATCTCCAAACCTAGGATTAAACCAAGAATGCGTCTGTTAACTTACATTCTCTAACCTACGCATGGTACCAAGCTGGTCATCCACCCTCGTAAGCAGATTCCTATTCTCTGTCATAAGCAATTCATTAGTTCGCTCAACCTTCTCATTCATTTCAATAAGATAAGTGGACCTTTCAATCCTTTTCCGCTCCATAGAAACAAATTCATCCAATAATCGCATAATTTCCTTTTCCAGCTTAAAAATGAAACTGGAAAAATAAGACGACGAAAAGTAAACAAATCTCTAAGCGTCTTATCACTCGGTAACTTACAAAATACAGAGAGATTTAGAAAATATGAAATTTAGCATCTTTAAACTAAAAATTTCCACTTACTAAATCTAGAAGATTCGAGTAATGTTTGTCAGCGGTTTCAGAGACTGCTAGCCTTTGCTCTAAACTCAAAATTTTCTCATTCTGCGTTCTGACAACTTTCTCACTGTGTTCTAACTTCAACATGGTGGATCGCAACAAGGCTTTGGCGCCATCCAAACTCAAACTCTAAAACTTTACAAGTAAAGTTTACTGCCTTAAACGCTTTCAGGTAAAAGAAATTATATTCCAATCCTTTCGTACTTTCCTTTTTTATAAACAACTACCAACCGCTTAAGAGAACTAAAAAACTAGAAAGAGAAAAAAATGCGAGGAATTACTTCTATTTGTTTGAATTCAGCGTCTCTTCCAGACGAAAACGAAGTAATTTCATATCGAGCAGCAACTCCACTAGCCGCAACCATACAATTTAATTCATCAGTTCGTTTTCGTCCTTTGGCAAATATTCCGTTCAAAATATCAACATACCTAGAGATTTCCAGTAAATTAAACTGGGAAACTCCATCCAAAATACGTTATAACTCATAAGGAAGAGTTCTAGCATGTTCAAAATTGCTCCATACACTTAAATTCATTAATGAAAACTCAAAACGGGCAATATCAGATGTCAAAAACAAACCTAGCCGTAACCGACTCAGTTTCACCAACTTCATTTCTGGCTGTACCTCCATACTTGTGAAATACTCTTTCATTTGAAAAATCCTGTAAGTCCAAACCAGTTCTATCTTCCGATGAGTCGTCGCGCATTATAAACTATAAGCTCATGTTCAACAAATTCCTTATAGATAGATGGTCAGTTTATAACAGAAAAAAATGGTTTACGGAAGAAACTGAATTCGTCGAAAAACTTTTAAGTGGAAAAAATTATGCTTCCAAGACGGAAAAAAGCAAAATTGCAGTGAAAAATTTGGCTGAAATAATTGGACTATGTATAAAGATGTTGAAAAGTACGCTGCTGAAAATACCCTACTTAAAAAGGATGTTTTTAACCCCTCTTCAGTTAAAAAATTAACACCAACATCAGGTAAATAATAACCGTGAAAAGTCTGTTACAGATCAAAACCCCATCAAATTTCGTGTATCATTGCCAAAAGAATCGCGACAAACTGTTGGCAAAAACGTTTTGCACGAGACAAAGGTTGACAAATTTTTTCCCGCCAAAATCTAACACATTTAATCGGCGTTTTTGGCAACATTCCATTACTGTCCAAATTTTATCAGCTGACAGTGGTTACTCGAGACAAAGTTCCGCTTTCTGCTGTCCGGTGTTAATTTGCGTAAATAGCAGCGTTGTTTGCGAAGGAATTGGATAGTAGAGGCAGGTTGTAGCTATAAGAGGATTGTGACTAAATTCGGAGAAAATTTAGGAACCAAATCCGGATATTCATCCTTACGTTTTAGCTGCTTACTGAGTATGAGACTGCCGGATGTGACATTGTTGTGAGGAAATCATGAAAACCATTAACATTATCAGTAGACAGAAATATTGGGTTGAAGGTTATCTAGTGAGGTCAGCTGGTCTTTTCCTCTGACCAAGCTATAGATTTTCACTTAATTCGGTTTCTTTGAAGGCAGTGGTAAAAACAGGTTGAACACTACAGCAGTACACAAAGCTTTATGGAAGCAGTTCAGCACGTTTAAAGTATTCACGATAAACTTAAGCAAAGTAACTGCCTCATTTTAAGAAAAACTGACTGGGAAAATGGATTAAGCAACTTTGGTGGGGATATCAAAAGAAGACTGCAGGTGGCCAACTGGTAAATGCCAATTAACCTGATTGCTGATTGACAGGTAGACAGACTAGTAAACAACATGTGGCTTATCTGAATTACGCTGCGGTCTTACTGGCTGGAAATTAGCACAGTGGAATTTTCAGTTAGACCACCAACGGAGGTCTTTTTCTGAAATAGTGCGCGTAACTTCAGGCAGTACTCCAATGGCTTCAACTTATAACTTTCATTCACTCAGTCAAGAACAGCTTTGTTAACACTCCACCAATTAATTATTATGCAGCTGAAAGAAAAAAAAAATTGCGTAATCCGCATTCAAAGCTTACTAAACATACTACAAAAAAATGTACTAATTCTAAACATAAACATGAAACCGACACTGTCAATGATTTCACCACCTGCTTTTTCGACCTTTCTGTAGATCGGGCATGTTTTTCTTCCGCGAGTCATCGTGGGTCATGATAAAAATTTATTCTGTAGAAAGTTTTAAAATTTTTTTGGTTTTTCACGAATACGTTCCACTTTAGAACTGTGTTGGGAAGATGTCTTAGCTTTTAGCCTTGTTTCTGGTAGAGTTGCAGAAACCTTCATGAGCTTAATTACCGTAAATCTGTGTGGAGTTGCTATTATGTTGTGACAATACCCTTCTGTAACTACTTGTTTTCGAGCTGAACCACGTAGTTAAGTCACACTGCTGTGTTGGCTTCACTACTGTTCAACTGACTAGGCTTGACGGCTTAATTAAATGAAAAATGAAAGAGTCAATATGAAGTTGAACGTAATTCTGCGTAAATAGCAAAATTTTTGAGTTAAAAGGGTCTTACAAGTTAAAAAACAAGAGACAGTTAGCTTGTAATGAAAACAAGTTTTGCAGTCTTTATGCAATATTGGTCCCCGCTTCGCCATGCCTTTCATGTAGTCTATCTTCGTGGTGAAGACAACAGAATGGTGTACCCGATGTCGCGACATAATGGCTAAACCGCCATTAAGCTTAAGATACCGTCTGACATCATGCATAGTCCGTTTGGTCTAACCGAGTTTTCTTTCAGCAGTTCTGTTCCTTTATTCTGCAATGAAAGTATATACTTATTTGTTCTGAACCCACCATTTCTGTTAATCATTCTTTACATTTTGGTGATATGAAAGTTCAGTCTGGTTGCCTGTCGGTGCAGAAGAATTTCAGAGAAGTAAAAATAGTCTTTTTTTTTTTTGATTTGAAAGCTTTTAAAAAGTATATTCCCTGTGTATGGACTGAGCGCTTGTATAAATATCGTTTTTTTTTACTGATTGTCATCTAGCAGAAAAATATCTGTGTGGAAATTTAGATGCACTTGGAGTTATTTTTTGTATCTTTTCTCAACCGTGTCTGGTAACGGTAGTAAAAGATTGAATCGGAGAAACTGTAAAAGAAACAAAGCTTTTTCCCTAAATGGTTTCAGTATTGAAAATTTTTGGAAAAGTTGACGAAGACATTCCCGAAGAATGAGAAGTAACGAAGAAAACTTTGAAACAGCATACTCATTAGGAAAAAACTTTCTATTAGCAACAAATTTTAGAAAACAAAGGGAAGCTAAATTTCCGCTCATACAGTGGATTTTTTTCTCCTGCTATATAGAATGCTGGTTTGACGTCGCTTTTTTTTTTCTGCTATATTTTTTGAAGCGCAATTGTAACATACCACCTATTCTGGACGAACAGTTTGACCTGATCTTACAATCGTTTCCATGTTTCCTTCTGATTTCAAATGGCAATGTACTAATGAAATCGGAAGCCTTGTTATGTTTCAACAGCTACAATGAATTTATTTTGCGCCTCCACAAAATCACTTGAACTGTTTGTCTTAGCTTTTTTTTTCTTTCAGCACTGATGTTAAGTTTAAACAAAAAAAGCCGTACTGAGTCAACAAATCGGATTGAAATTCGTTTGTGGCATGTGTGAAGTTGCGTAAAATTAGACAAGGACTATTCAAAGCTTTTAACAAACGACAACAAAAAAGCTTGAAGCGCAGCAACACTGTCAAGTGAGACTTTCAAAAAATAAAGTATTACAAAAAGATAATTTAGCAAAAATAATAACATAACCGTTTACAGAGTGGTACAGAACGAAAAACAATTGTAACTGAACAAAGTATTACGATTTTGGTTAGAAAGTTTTTCATTTATTTTTCATTTTAGTCTATACTTTATCATTTTTAAAATGAAAACTTCGCGGAGAAGCACCATTTTTGTCTTCATCACAGAAATAAAAAATGGCCTTATTTCTGTATACTTTCTGCATCTTCAATGGATTCATTTTGAATACCATAGCTAGTGATATACAGATACCGTTATTGTAAGCTATACAACTTAAGCCCTTAGCAGAAAAAGATCATTAAAAACGGAATGAATCAAACAGTTAAAGAAAATTAGCCAGAAAAAAAAAGAAAACAGCATAAACTAAAAATTCTTTTTTTTTAAAGATTTTATTTGAAAATGTTTAGGAAAAATACCGTCACCCATAGTTTTTGACAGCTTCTGATAGTCAGTGATCGCTGTAACGGGGTTGGTGGATGTTAGCGGAATATAGCTTAAACAAGCATATGCCCGAACAGTACTGAGAATTTTTAATCTTAGTTTAACTCCAACAACTACTTTTTTTTTGGTAACAACAATAAACAGAGAATTTTTTTTGAAAAGTCAAAATTAATTTTCACAAGAATTGATGTCTTAAAAAGTAAACAAAAAAAGAATAAAAATAAAAAAAAACAAGACAAAAAGAAATACATAGAACTGAACTGTTTAAAGTATCAACAATATGGTATTGATAATCAATAGACATAATTGATAATGCTGTTATGTGCACCTTACTGGAAGCAAGTCATTAGGGGATACAATTACAAGCAACAAGCTTCAATTGGCATCTTCTATTCACAGATTATCCACGTTTCAAATTCATTATATTATTTTTTAGTTATTATTATTATTATTATTAATATTATGATAATTGT
>UXUI01009495.1:3839-18957 GCA_900576705.1 Enterobius vermicularis
CTGTTGCTACTACTACTACTACCACTGCTGCTGCTGTTGCTGCCGGTGCTGGTGGTGCTGCAGACGCACAGGGGAGAATATATTGAAGAAAGCATTGATGGCAGTAGCTGAACTTATTAATGACAAATTTATGGTGTACAATCCCCATTTCGTCAAATTTTTGGTGTACAATCCCCATATCGTTTAAAAATATGCCTTTCTCGCTTTTGACGTAGACAACATTATGGGCCCCCAAAGAAATTCACGGGAATAATTAGCAACAAATGCCAATTTTGCTGTTCGGAAAACGCGTTGAATTATCAAAAAAATTTCCGTGCTTTATGCAGTAATCTCATAACGCAATAGGCAAATGACGCCTATTCACATCCGAACCCGAAACCTTTATCTCGACTTTTCAAGATATTGGTAAACGCACCTGGCATTTAGTAGTATAACGAAAAGTTTAGTGCATTCATGCATGTTGTTTCAGAAAAGGAAACACATTTCTCTATATGCCAGATGTTGAAGAATGATGTTGCTGATGTGACGCTTAGTGCATTTCACATTATGAAACACTTGCCCCCCAAGTTACTGGAATACGTGGACAACAACAGTGAAATGGTTGAATTTTCGAGAACAGTGATTTGAAGATAAATTAATATCTTCACCCAAACGTCAACTGTTACGGTACCAAACATTCGCGTTCGTTGATTTTTTGTTACGCTGAATTTTTCTGAACGGAAATTACAGTTGAAGTTTTCAGGCAAAAATAAATACTGAAAAAATGCAATACCACTGGTTTTTATCAGCGAAAGGTTCTTGTTGCGATCGACAGAATTCGGACAACAGTGAAAACACCTCGTTTCCTTCATTTAGTCAAATCATGGCACACTTGAGACTGCGGTTAAAAGATTGTCACACCAAGTACATTTTGAAAAACAAACATGGTATCTTAATGGAACTGAGGAAAGAAGATTTGTACATGTGATATCAATAGAAGAAGAACATGTACACACAAGCATTTTCAAAGAGAAAACGGTTAAAAAACAGTAGATACAAGAACAATGGCACTTTAGAAAGGCGAGTAATTGGATGGCCGATTGTGTGAGATGCACCTGGGCTGGTAAAACTGACATTTTCCGGCCAATAATTTTCAACACTCAGCCATCTGCAAATAAAATTTGTATTGCTGAAGCAGGCATGATAGCAGGAAGAAGAATGATATGCTGAATGATATGACGCTCTGTCGCCGACGGATTCGATCAAGTATTTGTTGTAGATATTAGTTCACCAGCTTGGGATAAGCGAATAAGCGACTTTTCCAGATTTAGCTTACATCTAGAACTTAATTTACTAAACTGTAAATCTTATTCTCTTCTTTGACACTTAGCCAGCGTAACTTTTGAAGAAATGTGCAGTTTTTTTTCATATTGCCTTTCACGTTGTGCTGGACCAACATTTTTGTAGAGAATCTTTTTCTTTTCGTTTAGGTGAACACAGAGTAATCTTAAAGAACAAGGGTGAAAAATAATTGGTATGACTAGCACGAATACTGATAAGTTGTTCAGCGAACTATGGGTTATTAAAAAGGAGTAGTCGATTAGAAACTGAGTTGTGAAAAGAGTTTAAGGTTGAAACAAATTTTTGAACTGTGTAGTGAAAGAAAACTTTATAAGAACTCTGAAATTAGCATAGCAAACAGAAAAGCTGTTTTAACACACGAGAAAACAACAGCAGCTAGACGTGTAGAAACTCCTGTGAATTTGACCAGTGACATGATGATTCAATCTTCAAACGTTGACGTTTCACTTTTTCGATGTGGTCAAGTTAAGACCAGTTCTTATAGGGCAGGTTGTAGCTTGTTCCAGTGACTTAATTTTGTACAGTAAATATAAGTACCTGATCATGTGACAAGGCAAAATCGTAGTTCTGTCTCAGTCGTTTATGGTGGCAACATAGTGGACGGTTTTTACTAGCAATCTAGTGGTTGATACAGGGGATAATTCAATGTGCCACACTGCATCCAGATAAGCCCGTAGACTAAGCGAATGGTTGCTACAGTAGGTAGAAAACCGGTCCAGCTTTAATAATAATCATATTGTATTTCCTCTTACTTCACTGTTGAATAAACAGTACTTTTTTTCTTTTTGTTTAACAGCTTAAAATATTTCTTTACAGTTACTGTACCCGACAAAATTTATTTAGAATTACTGGTGAACTTTTTTAGGCATAGTACTCGTCAAATGTTCCACTGTTCTTTTTTTTTCGCCATTGCGACACTGTTCTTTCGTCAACCACTGGAATTCATCTACAAAGAGTCGTAAAAATTCCCCATTTCACACGAAACTTCACTTCACAGAGTGGCTGTCGATGAATTTCTTGACAAGATTTATTCATTTGATGAGATAAATGGAGTGGTTAAGAACTGAGCGAGAGGAAGAAAGAAGGAGAAAGGGTAAGCGAACAACTCGGATTCATTTGGGTCCAAACTGCTTTAAATCGATCCATGTGAAGTCATCGTCTTTTCAGATAACACATTAGCCATACACCACGCCCAGTAAATTTCTCGTTAGTGCACGCCAAAGCGATAGTTTGTTAAACATCATCGTCAAATAATCAGTGCGTCAATATCACTACTTTAAACTTCACAAAATGATTCTCCCAAATGTCTTACCCGACTATCATGCCTCAGTAACATAAAACCTATACTGTACTGGTGCACAGACTAGTTTTTCTGCCCTTCTTCTTTCTGCTTTGAAACTTATGGCATCATCTAGCTAAATTTTTTGATCAAAGGAAAAAACTGCAATTCCACAAGCTGATTCAGCAACGACGTCTGGGGACTCGCACCACCAGCGTGAAACCGGCTATTAAATCTTCACTATCGTCCATTTAATAACTGTTCCGTTGTTTAAGCAGAACATTGAAAGGGCCTACTGCCGCCTCATCTGATTTAGCTGTTTTGATCTTTGATTTCTGAATTAAGGACAAAAAAGTTTCTTTACAATTTCTCCAGCAAAATAAGTGAAAGTTTTTTCGGTTTTCATCTTTTACTTGTCTAAATTTAAAAATATTTCTGCTTAGAATTTTTTTAATTTATTTAATTAATTAATTTTTTTTTTTTTTTGAACAAAAATTGCTGTGCCAAAGAAACTGTTAGTCATTCAAATCTCATGGCCAAGTGTAGAGAAAGCATTTTTCTGTATGAAAATTTAGCAATAACTTTTATTTTTGGTCATTAACAATATAAAAGACAGTCAAAGGTCAGGGCTGTAGAAATTCTGCTATCGTACATTAACATCGACAGTTTAACTCTTACTTTCTTACAGTGCATAGGTACGGTACTTTATGTTATCTCATACAACTTACATGCGCTTTATTTTTTACTTAAACTGTATTTTCACATATCAGACAATCAAATACAACTGTATACTATAAATCCCACAGATAAAATGCAATTTATAAATTTCAGATTAATTAAAATATATACAAACCAAATGAATTTTGTAACTATAAAATGCTGGATAATTGACAGAGTTTCACCAGTAATTTTCGCTCTGCCAGCAACAGTAATTACCTAGGACGTTTTACAGCCTATTAACAAGGTAATTTTGACCCGAAAGATAACTTTTTGGTTACTGCATTTCAACGACTGTCTATTAAGTGATATTAAATTTTAACCGTTTATGAAGCCGAACCTGTTAAAAAAATAGCATTGTTTAATTTGTCTAAAACTTCTTATCTTAAAACGTAACAAATAAGCTGAACAAAAAAAAGTAGCTTAATACTAGAAAATTCTTTATCATCACATTTTAAGTGATAATACATTTTATTTGAATAAGAACAAAAAAGGCAATAAGATTTATTTTAGTTGACAGCTGCAACTGATAGACAGAATTATAAGTCTGCAGCGTTTTCGGCGGTTTCGGTGAAACAATTTCTAAAAGGAGTTCGGTGAAGATTTTTTTCTTATTAAACCTAAAAGCATCATAAGAAAATGCAGAATCCCGTCTTAATTTACTGTTTGATTAGGTCCGTTAATAAATAAAGTTCAGACATTTAGACGTGATTCGTACATCCGGTTATAATTACTAAACTTCGGCAGCAAAAATATTTAATTACAACTTTTTTTCAGAGATTAGCACTCAAAGATGACTAAATGAAAGTAAGGCGTGAATTTATTGTTTCTCCCAAAAAAGTATAGTTCCAACCAGATTTACCAAAATACTATTCTTGAAGTTTGAGTTTTTCTATAATTGACATGATTCAGTAAGGAAATAAATATAGAGAAAAGTCTAATAGCTGTCAGTACCATAAGTGACGTTAAAGCCATTGTATTCAACAACTGAGTCGGTTTCCCAAATGAAGGTCACTTCACTTGCACCAAAACGTGGCCCCTCTATGTGTATTACATTACCCTTTCCACCGCCGGGTTTATAGATTCTAAATTATTACGTGAATTGCAGATGTGATTTTTCATAAAGTTGAGATTTGGAGTAAAATTTTTCTTCAAAAAAATTTATCATTTGTAAAACAAAAAATTGCTTATTTAAAACTTTACATTACAAAAATTTATAAGAAAAATTTTAGACTGAATTGAGTTTGTTTTTGAATTATACCTGCCAGTCGCCGAGTCTATAACCCTAAAACTATCGCCCGTCAACAATCCCGCATCGAGTCTGCCAACTGTAAGCACCAGTTGAGTGTTTGCCGGTAACTCGACTGCCCACTGGCAATACTAGGAAAATGAAAATGCAATATACAAATTACTAAAAACTTCAAGAACTTTTCAAAGTAGTATTATGTTTGATAAATTATTGTAATAGCAAATTATATAAAAATTATTGAAGAACATTTCTGAGACAAAAAACAAATATTATAGAAAAGCTGTAACTTGATTTTTTTCATAAGTTGCTTGCTTTTTTAAACTCTCAAACCATCCACATTCGCTTGTGTAAAGTTTGTTAGAGTATAATAATGAGCAACTTTTAGTTTTAGGCCTTTCTGTAGAATAGATGAGTAAACCGAAACGTCCGTACTGATATGCATTTGACTTTTTAATTAAATCAATTAAAATTCGAGAACCAAAGTAGAGCGTTCCGACGTTGTCAACTGTAACTCTGTAAAACAATGTTGTAACATATCTTTTCTGAAACTGTTTCTTTTAAATGCTTCTAACAACTATTTCTGTACGTGAACCGTACTTATAGAAGATTCGACGAAGTAGAGAATCTCAGAAGGTTCAATAATATAGCGTGGCTATTAGGGAGAACAGGTCTGTGAGACTGATCAACAATGTACGCAATTTTTATTCGCTGTTAATCTTTGCTTTCTGTTTACCGTCAGCGACGATATCAAATGATATCAGTGAGAGATGATCTCTAACTTATGACAACGAGTACAGTTGCTAAGAGGGAGTGCAATATTTATAAAAATAAAACTCTTCAACAAGCTGCTTAAATTCTAACTCGACAAACGGTCTATCGAAGTTAATTTCAAAAAGTTGTTTTTTTTTTTTTGCAGGGGGAGGGGAGGACGTGAAATAATTGGAAGTTGAATTACAAGAATTTTTTATGACGTTTTAAATCTATCTTAAACCAAAAAATAATTTTAAAAATTTTTTCAATAAACAAGTTTCTGTAGTTCATTACCACTCGACTCACCTTGTAAAGCCTAAAATTTAATAAATTTGGCTAAAACTTAGACGACCTATCTAAACTGCTTCAATTGTCAGTGTTACAATTCACAGAACCAATCATCTGGGCACTACCGAAATACAGTCTCAGTGCGGCAGTCAACTTTTAATGATGGAAAAGAATTGAAAAATTGTTAGGTTTAGAATTGAAAATAGAATTACGACAAGGTGGAAACTTTTTAAAAAAATTATGCTAGTTCGACAAGATAAAATGTTTACATCTTTGTCACCCTACTGAAAATTAGGCTATATTAACTTCCTACCAAGCTGAGGTAAAAGTTTAAAAAAAATTTAGCGTAGGTTTAGCCATTTTTAACTTGTGAGAACAAAAAAGTTGTATTTTGGTAAATAAATCTTGCTCACCACAATCAACTGTTGAAAGCCGCACTGTTTTCAGTTCCTAAACTACAAACACCCATTTCTCGGACGCATCAAAATTTTGAAGCATTAAGTTATTTCAGTGGGTGAGCTATTAACGAAAGGTTGCACTAGAATAGCAGCATCATAAATAAATATACCTACAAAATACTTTTACCTGATCTCAATAGAACAGTCATTTTGAATTTTTTATACTGATAAAAAATAAAAATGCAAAATTTGCTTTGTGCATGCCAAAAAAAGTATCCACCATTCTACTTTTTCGTTAAAGAGCCGCAGAATTTAAGACGAATAACTATAGAAATTTTAGCCATATTTTTTGAGCTGGTTATCCATGAAACGATGATGAGTATTCGATGTGTAGAAAGGAGCGTTGTTCAATTTGAAAACAGTTTTTGATTAGTCTTTGACAAACCTTCCAAAAACAGTAGATGGCAAGTCAAGTTAAAATAATGATCGATAAGAATATGCACTTTTTTCATCTCAATGTCTTAAACATTATAAAGCTTGCCAAACACCTCTTCTGATTTACTTCGTAATACTTCCTTTCGACAAAGAACTTTTTTGAGAAAGCAGACCGACCAGTGGCGACAGTTTTCTCTTCAAATAACGCTGTGCAGCATTTTTCCAGAAAGGATTTAAAAATAAAAAAAGAAAAAATTCATAATTTAGAAATTTTCCCACAACCAGAATTATTCAGCGTTACTTACCGATTCAACCTAGTTGGAGTTTTGGCTCCATTATCAATGTCAAGAACAAACAGGTCATCATATGTACCTACAGAATTCTCACATATTCTTATCGCAAGAGTTTTTCCAGGGCTTGCTTCCAAATCCCAGCTGCAGTTTAAATCCATCAGTATACTAAAAATGCGATATGATACAGTACATTGTTTCATAATTTCTGATAACAGATAATTTAAGCAAACTTTCTTCCAAACAACTGATTTCTTCTCTAATTAAATAGAAAGTTAAATTTATAAGCAATAGATATTCGTATGTGCAGAATTTGTATAGATATTGAGACTCAGTTATACAGCAGAAAAATGTTCTAGCAACAGCAGCTGCAATGTTCTAGGAGAACTGTATTTACTGGCAATTACCTGTGGTCACGATTTGAAGAGATGTAAAGAACATCGTCAACCACTAGTTTCCCGTTGTTTGCATAGTGACATTTTTCACATGACTCGCCTAAAATCCTAAGAACTGATTTCCTTCTCACATTACACAGCAAATTTATTTATGTTACAATATGACTCTTCAATTTTTTTAATTAAAATATGTATTTTAACAGTTGAATCCCTGACATCATTTAATTTGCACTTATGTTCTTTCAAACTTCTTTCGCCTGCTTCCTCCCACCAA
This sequence comes from Enterobius vermicularis, assembly GCA_900576705.1. Classification (NCBI taxonomy): domain Eukaryota; kingdom Metazoa; phylum Nematoda; class Chromadorea; order Rhabditida; family Oxyuridae; genus Enterobius; species Enterobius vermicularis. The sequence continues at coordinate 11,256 of UXUI01009495.1, forward strand.
GTCACCTCTACGTCAACCGATCCAAACGCTGTCTCAACTGAGGAAATACAATTTGCCATTAAAAATATTCATTAATGAATAGAAATTTACCACAAAATAATAGCAGTGCCTTTAATCCATTCCACAAACGACTTTTCGCCGGCGGAGAGCGAAATCTTATCATAAATTTAGTTGTGGTATCCCACAGCAGTAAATCTTCGTAGATACTTACATTGTCTATCATGAAAATTCCATCTCTAGAAATTTTAGAAAGTTAAAAATGTATTCTTTTTCCAATTCTTATCCGTTTGAGGACCATTTACCTTATTGTATATTATAGATGGCATAAGTCAATAATAACAGTAATAACTCAAAAGGGCTCAACAATGTGGGAAAAAACATCGTTTTTACTGTAGTTCTTACCAAAAGATAAAAAAAAAAGTTATTGTACACTTGTAACACCTAAATAATCAGCAACAGTTTTTGTTTCAAACGAAAGAATTGTCTTTGGCATTTGGAAAAAAATTTGTATTTTCAGTAGGCGCCCTCTGTACCAGTTCCCCATCAGCATATTATAGTGGACGTTTAAAGTCCAAAAATCGTACCACAAAGCAGTTTACTTTATATCTTTTAGAGGAGATAATGAAACAACAACTAAACAATGTTTAGCACTTACCCAGCAGTCAATTTTTTAGATATATAAGCTGCGCAGACAGCAGCACTGTTTTACCACAATATTTACTATACTTACCTACTTGCTTCATTTCGCAGTATGGAAACAAAAGCTTTGATGCTTAGAGGACTTACTTTGACAACCACCCCACAATCAAAAATTTAGCAAGTTCTGTCATTTTCCTCATTCACTACGAGTTTGTTTTTAGAACTACCATAGCAACATTGTGGAACTGCTTTGGCATAATGGCTTCCGTTGTAATAATAGTTACATTCTGAATAAGATATGTTGCCGGCACAACAAGTTGAAGTTCCCTCTCTCCTCCTCTAGCCTTGCATAATGGGAAGCGTAGTTTTAAAAGAATTTATATGAGATACCACTTCTTTTATTTTCAAAAAGTCTGTTATTATCGGAAGCATACAAGTAGTATACAACATCGTTGAAATTAAAGTATTGGTTAAAAGGCTGTGAAAAATGAAAATAACAAACTTTTGCTTCCCTTACTAAACGATTAAAGCAAGTGGCCTTTATAACTGCGCCCTAAATCATTGATATTAATGCACTCTTGTTTGTATTACTTACAAATTTCAAACGTTTGGTGTCCCTTTAGAACACCAGAGCTGTTTGGTGGACTATATTTGACAGCACTAACTTGTACTATAGAGATAAAGCCTAATTTGCAAGTTTAGAATTTTCCGAGGTGCAACGATGAAGTTTGGCTTGCTGTTAGAAGACTAGGCGGCTAGAAAAATGACCTTGTCGGAAAAAAAAGGACGCAGTGATCAAATGAATCACAAAAGCAACACTACAGCGTCGCGAAAACCGCAGTGCAGCCACAGCCACATTCCAGCCCTCTTCTTCCGTCTACCAACTCCGCAAGCAACTAGGATTTTTCCAGCCGCACTCTACCTCTGCTCAACTTATCGGCACCACCGTACTTCCAAAACCCGCAACTCAACCTCCACTTTACAGCCTCCAATTCGTGTTGAGACCCTCACTTTCCTGCGGCACTGGTTGAAGCGTTGAAAAGTAGCGCCGGTTAAGTTTGATAGTCGTTTCAAAGTAGGATGTGACATTAACTCGTACGACTTCAAACACAAGCTGGACAATTGTAGTCATTCAAACCTAGTTCAGCGATCAAGCATATACCGCTTAGAACTCGTTGAACCTCAGAATCAGAAGTGGTTTGACACTTGACTCCGGTCGTCATTAGAAACGTTTCCTAGATTTCTAAACTGGGTTGTTGTTCTTAGTATAAAGTTGCCGGAAATTTTTGAAAGTAAAGGGGCAGCTGTGTGTTGCCCGCCTTTATCATTTTCATAACATTGCTGTTATCTAGTTGGCTAAAAATGAGAAAGCAGTTATGATAGACTGTCAAGCAACGATATGCTGCGACTCGTGAGACTCTATAGATTTTGTTGAGTTACTCTTTAGTCTGAAGGCATTTCCTGTTTATGGTCGCGTTGGCGATTTAGATTGAAATGCTTAATTGGCAGGTTTTGGTATTGAAGTATCAGCACTGATGGCTAAGATTGGTAACGGGCCGCAAAATGAAGGTTCAGTATGACATCAAAGAAGTTTGAGCAAAGTTAGGTTTGAAGGTTGAGATGTGGTCATGACTGACTTCGTAACCAAGACTTTTTTGCTAGTTATTTCAATACAGATCATTTTGGTGTGATTATAAGTGTGTACCACAACGCAAAAATCCCTTTCCAACCTGTACTTTTTCACAAAATTTGAAGTGTTTTTATTCAGTCAATTAACTCGATCATCTTTCTGTACAGGCAAGAGTTGTGTCCAAGCAAGCGATGAGATAACTCGTCTATTTATCCTCAAGAACTTCATAAAGTTTAAAACAGAATACTGTTTTAGAGCTATACTGTCAAGTCCTTTTTCTGGTGAGCTCTTGCAGCTAAACGTGAGCGCATAAATATGTGAATAAAACGCATAGAGCGGGGAAAAAATAAGCTATACAGTATTTTATTAAGGAATACTGTTAGTAATCTTAGTGTCTCAGATTCATTATTTGTTGCTGTAAAGGCAGAACACTTAGATTACCTTTGAAGCAGGATTTTCACTGCAAAGCTCTAAATGTTTCTCTAATAAATCCAGATATTCGCTCTTTAGACTTGATAACAGTAAAATCTACCCTCAAAGACTTGATTTCCAAATTGGAACCTAGCATTTCCCTCACACATTTATGCTGTAGCTTGATCGTGATTTTTCGGTATTCGTAATAAACTCCTGCACTTTTATTAAACTAGCATGATTTTGCCAAATTTAACAGGTTCTGAACATTTTTGTATCGGTCTTCAAAATAATATATTCCTGATTTTCATGGCTTGCATCGTAGAAGGATTTGTTGATCGTGATTTAACTGTTACTCAGTTTTACTCCTCGTGTACTTTGTACTTTAGCGCTCAACATATACATAACAAATATATTTGAGACGATGTGACAGAAAATTTGAGTGCTTTTAAGTTGTAATTTCAAATCACAAAAGAGTTTATTTACGCTTTATAAGTTTATTTGCCTTTTTCGTATACCTAAGTTACAAAACTTTTTAAAGCCCAACAGCATAGCTGTAATGAAACTCAAATTTCCAGTATTCTCATTGCTCATGCAGGAACTTCATGTCTTTTTCATCTGTTGTTCCTTAAAAACTATGTTTCATAAAGCTGTTACCTATAATTGTATCGTGGAAATTTTGCCGAGCAATCAGTCTTTAAAAAAGGTGGGAAAAATTAAACAGTAGAATTGCTTCACATCAAAAATATTTAATAAACATTTGGATGAACAAAAATTTGCTAAAAATGGTGAATAGACTGATAAGTAATTGAAGGCTTGCTAGTGGTACTTGATAAGGTAAAAGTATTTCTTAAAAAAAGAATAAAAATTTGTCGTTTGAAATAAATTTTGTTGCAAACTATTTAGACTGCATTTAAAGTTGTTTAAATACAATTCTCTTTATTTTTGAGCGACAATTTTTGCACACTTTAATTTCCTTTGAGTGCAAAGCGAGAAAGAATAAAAAGATGAAACCTTTGGAATTATAGCTTTCCTGCCCTGCGCTTGGGATTTCCCACTGAAGAGAATAAAGCATTAGGGAAAAGCAACAATACGTCATGTACCTGAATGAAATAACTTTTCCGCATAGTTTTTACGAAACTGACTTTTATGGAAAATAGAGTTCTCAAATTATTAAGTAAGCGCCAATTATATAAGCATAAAAAGATCCTTTTAAAAGAATTTAAAAATAGTTCTCAACTTCTCTAATGCTATGGGCATCTTTTCCATCCTATTAGTCAAAGCCTTTCCTCCTTTAGTTTCAGAAGACTTGGCTTGGAGGAAGAAGTATGTGTTTTTATTAAAACGCAGTTAGTGGATGATTGTTCAATACCAAATTTCACAATTTTTTCGCGAGCATAGAAATGACAATTTTTCACACAATCAGAGATTGTTATGCTTCGTGTAATATCATACAGTTTTTGAACAAACTTTGAACATAAAACTTGGAACTAGAGAAGAGATTCAAGTTTAGAATAAAAAATTTCATATTATTTGAAGGAGCAGGTGCTCATTTAGACAAGGGGGCCTTGGTCGTGCTCACTGAAAATTGCGTTTCTTATCTAGCCTTAAGCGATTAGAATCTTTGAACAGACAACTAGTTAGACAGCAATAAGAACTTTAACACTTCTTGAAAAGGAAATAGTTCGCAGAGCGTTGAGACATCCTTTGCAGAGTGATTTGGAAAATGCTTTGAGAAGTGATAACTTTATTTATTTTATGTAGAGCCTTCAGACTCGAGAGCGAGAAAGCCCTCGTTTAAATGAGTATTGCGAAAGACGCAGGTTAGTACGAGCGTAGATAAGACTGTTAGGCCGTAATTGGAGAAATTTTGATTTTGTAGACAACTGTGGTTTCACCTCGAAACTGCAGAACTCAAATCACTCTGTAAGTTTTGAGAAAACTTTTGCGCTTCTTTTACGCTTCTCCCCTTCCATCGCTTGATATGCAAGAATTAGGCAATAAGGCTAGTGAACGTAGAGGTCATTGAAGTTGATGAAAAAATTTAGAGTAGAATAGAAAACCGTAATACTGTGTGGTGTTTGCTAAAATGCAGTCCAAAATTCTGCAGAGGAGTTGTAATTAAAACAAAAGGAGCATAACTTAATTTTTTAATACTTTCATATCGATAATACGAAAAATTCTGATTGATGGTGCTATGCAGAAATTCATCTTATCAGACGTAAACAAAGGATGAACGTGCAGAACAGAAGGAATCAAATAAGAATACCAATAAATTTTAAAAAAAAAAAGGTTTTTAAGAGGAGATTATAATTTTTACGCTAGTTACTGTTGTCGAATACTTGTGCAACACCATAGCTGTCTAAAAAATTTTTTTTGCCTAAAACCAACACTTTTTTGGTCTAGCAGATCTCAGAAACAGTAATCGCCGTTTTTTTCTGCTAACGTTGCCGTAACGGTACCTAAGCCTCAATTATGAGCAAAATTTTTTAGTTTTTTCGGATTTCTCTAAATTCCTTTGCTCCCTTTTAGGGACTTCTCTAAGGAACATTTTGGAAGCAGTCTCTCCGAGTTTAAACGCCATTTGAAATAAACAAAACAACCTCATCACTAAAGTTTCAGAAGTAGCGCTGAAATCAAGTACTGTGCAGTTCAAGAAATCTCCCTCGACGTCTTTCTTAATTTTCTTTTTAAGACTGACAGACGTCTTGACGACGTCTGGCAGAAAATGTAATTTAAAGGTAATAAACTAAGCAAAACAACTAAGAAAATTCTTTTTGTTGCTGGTCAAGAAATATGAGAATTTACGTGAAAATCAACCGAGGTACGGTGAATTGTCATTATCGTTCGAAGAAGTATCTGCATAAATTTTTTTACTCAATATTTTAACATTTTACATACTTTTCAATATGTATATTATTTCAAGAAATCGCACAGTTCATCTGCATTTCATCAATGACGTTATTAAAAAAACCAACCTTGCAACTCTGGTTCCTTTATTAAAGATGAATTCCACTTTTCCTTCATAATACGACATCATATACTTTACCATCACTTGCATGTAGGCGTGCTCGTTATTCTGAATAACATTTACTGCAAATTCTAACTCAATGCTTACGTAATTTGTGAGAGAAAATTCTTTTCAAATGCAATTTTGAAAATAATTTTTGGTTTATTGTTCGAAAAAAGTAATAATTGTTCTAGCAAAACTTATGCTAAAAGTTTTTTTGTTTTTATTTCTTGATAGATAAAAGCTGTCAAAAACTGACTACTTTGAAAACCAGTGACAAGTTTTTGAAATCTTAAGTTACAGCAGTAATTTGTAGATTGTTCCTTTAAGGTGTGAATGTGTCGAAAGTTCTAAAGCTTTTTGACAAAAGACAGAAAAAACTTGAAGTTTTAATTGACGTCAACATGAAGGAAATTTATCTTGGCATCATTTATCTACCATTATGATAGATCACCTTGAAAAAACGTCAGCTTGTCATCAAAAAATATATTGGTTCTGCGTTGGCTCTTTTTAAGACTACAATAATACTGGTCATAACTATAGACATCAATCTTTTGTTTAGAAACAGAAAATTAAAAATTGTTTGCAGCTACCTCAATGTTAATAAGTTTTATACAGAAACTTTCACAGAATTCTGACAAGCTGTTAGAAGAACTAAGTCAAGTCAGAAGTGCTAAAGTTTCATTAGAAGATGCCTGGTGAATTTCCAACATTCGTAAGCTCCTATTGACCGTTCCGACAGTGTCGCTATGAAAAAAGTGACAATTGTTTACTTTTACGATAACTTTGGTCAACTTCAGGCCCTGATACAGTATAATCGTTGGTTTTTAGGCACTGCTTTGTAAGCTTATTCAGAAGTGCAGATACTTTTGCTTTAGACTAGGAATGAAATTGAAAGAAACTAAAATTTTTGCGTCAATTTCAATTGTTAGTAACAGTTTAAAGAATTCCTTGTAAGTACTGTTAACTGGTGGCTAGAAGACTTATCATACATTTTACTTAAGAACCAAAGGTGAAATAGTCGCTGCAGCAGAGACTGAAAGAAAAGTATTGACAGAAGAAATTTTGTAGTTAGCCTTATTTAACAAGGTATTTTTGTGGTTTTTGAACAGTGTACAATAAGTGAGAGATAAAGATTTATAAAATATGTAACTAATAATTAGCATCATTTTATTCAAATTGTTTTCTACTTTTTGTTAGTAACAGATGCTTAAAGCACATTTTAAAAAGCTGCACTGTTATTGAAGAATAAGTGCACCAACAGAAATAAGCAAATTTAAAAATATTATAAAAATTTGAAATTTGAAGTTGTTGCGCTTCATTTAGTAGATCAAATTTTGTCGACTTTTTAGGAGTAAACGTTGATTGAGTTTTGCTTAGTTGAACAAGAATGCAGAACATACTTAGCGAGCGGAAAAAGTATATCCTTTACCATACTACCTTAAAAGTACATTCAAAAGCTACTTGACAGAAGGCTTAGTCTTAGACAAAAAGCCCTTCTCAACGTAGACAAGCAAACAAAAACTACAGCAGTGTATTCTAGCGAAGAACCTGCAACATTTAGTATACTTAAAGAATTCGCAGCATAACCTAAGAAATTTTGAAAAAACAGTTATACATTTGTTGCACTTTATCCTTGTCAAAAAAACAAAAGATATTACAACAAAATTGAACAGTTTAATCAGCACCTTTCTCGCAAAATTTCGAGAAACCTTTAAATGAAATTCGCAGTCACCGTCGGCAGATTTGGGGAAATTTTTAGATGAAATAATGAAACTCGTATCTGGTGAAGCAATTAACGTCAAATTCCTGCTATTTTCTTCGTTACAATAGTATTCTTCAATTTCTTGACATAATCCAGTATTGTAGACGGAAAATACTAGAAAAACTAAAACAAGAAGTGGTGAAAAGATAATGATATATATGAAAATTGTCGACTAAAACTAACAGCAAAGTTCAGCCTTCAAAATGTATAACTTCCAAGATAATCTTTGTTAAGTATTTTTTTTTTT
>UXUI01009498.1:4642-14794 GCA_900576705.1 Enterobius vermicularis
TAAAAATTGTTTGAAGGCTTCAACGATCCGTTTCATTTGTTCTGAAATGTGATTACAGGAGTCGATCGGAATAACATAATGCTGATTTTCTGCAAAACGTCCTCTAACAAAGCCAACGCAAATTTCTCCATCGACTGTGCGACCTACTGTAAACTCACATTTATTTCGATACGCCGTTACTCGAGGGGAAGGACGTATCTACAAGTCAGTGCAATCAGCTATCAGATAGTCAAGCTAATAGAATCAGCATCTCCGTTAGCATCAAGGCCGTAAAACACTAAACTCACTCAAAAACAATTACAAAAAGTATTTCTTAATGATAAAAGTATCATTCCAATTCTGTAAAAAGTTCAAAAATTAGACATACTGGTTCAAGAATATTCTCTGTTTTGATTGTTTTTGAGGCAGCTACATTCGCACCCACAAACTGTTTAAGTAGGGAAAATGCTAGGCGCTTAGCATCGTTATACTTCCTCTGCAATTGCTCCGGGTAGGGTAAATTAGCTAGTGGAGTTACGTGCAAACGAGTATCCACATCCAGCCCCTGCTCTGTCTTGTCGGGCTACAAAGATAAGTATATAAGAATTGAAAGCAGGTTGGTAAGCGAAAAAGTCAAACCAAATTTAGTTTTTAAAAATTATAGAGATAAAAAAACGGAAACTTTTGATATATACTTCAAAGTTGCGTCCACGCAGAGGTTCGGGTTTTGCATACTTTGCTGTAAGCTTCTTTCCTTTCTTCACTTCCAAGCCGTTCAAAGCTGCAATAGCTTTCGCCGCTTCTTCTACACTGGAAAGAGAAAAAAATGCCTTTCCACCAACACACTTAATTTTCCTGGCGGTACACCCATCGACCTTCCTAAAAACCTACTCAAACTACAAGGCAAAAAACTTTATAACAAGAAACATTACTATCCCATAATCCCAAACAATAAACACTTTGTAGAATAAAGGCATGACAAGATACATCTATGATTGGGAACTTCAGATTAAAGCTATCAAATCACCAACGGAACGTACTTTGCTAGAAGTGACTTGAGTTGTTTGTAACTAAAATAATCTGGTAGGTTCTGCAGCTGAACTCGTTCGCTGACAAATACTTCCGAGGCTTGTTTTGAAACGACATTACCTTTGGCTTCTTCATCTTCTTCAGACTTTACCGTCACAAAATCTTCTTTTTTTAATTCATTTTCCTCAACTTTATTTACAAAATGTTCAGAAGTTTCCTGACGGGGAGCCTCCTCGACTGTATTCATGGTTAAACTCTCATCACAAAAGTTTGCTGGAAAAAACGAAACCTTAAAAACGGCAGAATTTAAGACCGCTATTCATTAGCAGAGAAATAAAATCACGTTTTGGTAAGGCATAACAGTAACTCAACGATTGCTGCCCAAAGGAAATTTTGAGCGCTACGTCGAAAACGTAAAATATGTCAACATTCAAAAGTCCTCCAAAAACAGCTTTTTTTCCGTACTAAACTCCCAGAAGAATGTCTAGTTTCTGATGCTTTTACTGAAAAAACAAAAGAACCACAAAAATGAAAGCCGTTAACAATAACCATAAAGTATTCAGAATTCGAAATTTTGACGAATTTCCGATTGAACTGTATAAATTACAGAGCACAATCGATTTAAAACAACTTCTTGGGTTTTACTAGTTGCTCAGGATACTGAGTTCCTTTAAGTCTTAATGATGACCCACTGCTACAATGTACCTAACGCTGTAGTTCTGAAAGAATTTTTTTGAACCTCTAGTGCCCAGTTTCCCAGTGTAACAGTGCTGCATGCAACCTGCAAATGGCCACTGACATTCAGCTAAAAAAAAAAAATATATTTTTTGACTTCTAGATATTTTGAAGGCACAATCACACATAAGTCTGACTGTTCAAGTTCTGGGTCTCTTTGTTCGGATTCGGTAGAAGGCAAATTCATTTCGCTGTGGTTGGTCACTACTGCCGGGAACTTCTGACCCCATGTTAGCTTTTTTTAGAAGATCGAAAGACCGGCCTGAAGCCTTCCGACAAACGTCACTTTTTTTTTGAGACTCACCGATAAATTAGTATAGCGTAGCTGTATTGGAAAAGTGCCATTTAGCTGTCGAGTTGTGAGTAACTAGTCTTAAACTTGCAAGAACCACCAGAAACCCTTTCGTCGGTTTTAACATTGTTCCGCCAAAGCCTTCTTCTGCTCTTCAGCTGCCCAAGAAACTTCCATGGCCTTCTGAGCGCCACCGACTATTTAACATCGAGAAATATGAAGTTAACCGGTCATAGTGGTATACGGCGCATTTTACTTGAACGTTTTAAGTTAAACAGCAGAATAACAACATGGTGTACAACAACTGATAGGGGTCGTTTATTTGCCATGACGAACAAACAGCCACGAACAGGTATTTACGATGAAGAAGAGCTTATCGAATTTAAATATGCAGCATTCAAAAAACTGACGCAAATCCATGCACTACTCTCTCCACATTTTTCTCGCTGCCCATATAAACAGCGCTTTAAGAATCTGAGATTGGAGCCTACTACTGTGGGAAAGATTAAAACACGAATTCATGAGAAAAACATGCCCGCTTACCATTGCTACGGTGACTACAGTGCTTTATTTTAGGATAACTAAGGAGATCTGGGACGTATCGTTTTCTGGGAAAAATATTTTTGTTTTATTGCTTAGCCGATCGGGAAGACAATCAAGCAGCATATTATTATAATTTAACGCACTTTATTACACCAAGGCATTTAAAGTCTTCATATTTTTGTGTACTAAGCTTCCTTCTCGATTTTACTTTCCCATCAGTTGAAGCCCTAAAAGATGTAATTCTTTTTAACCTGTTTAAAACTTACTGCCGTCGTCTACATACCACAAGTGAGTGACCACTAAAATTGTCTGTCAGAATTCATCACGCTTTTCAGTTATTCAACTGTTTTTTAAGGGATTAAAAGATGGTTATGAAGAAATATGAGTATCAGCATAAAGGCAATCATTTTGGCAAATAAAACTTGCATTAATTCGAGACTTGACTTTTTAAAAATTTATCACTGCAATGAAACCCGACTTTATTTACATAGCTTTTCGACTACACAGCAATGCATTTCGTTACAACTACAGAAAAATTCGATGATTTGTAGCAATATAGGGAAGTTTTTTGTTGAGAAAAGTTGAAAGTAAAGCATTTGCATGAGTAATTAAGTGCTGAGGAAAGACTAACAGCGACAGAGGGTATTGGGATATTGCCAATGTAAATGGTTCCACTACAGCTTGAAAAGACCAGCTGCAGCTACTACACTGACCATATGCAGTGGGTCTGAGTATTGAACAAATCAGTGGTAGTCAGTTTTTTACAGTTGTATATTTCGTCGTATATTTCGAATTATGAGCATTTTATGCATCGATCAAAAATAATTGTTCGGGATAGTGATCTAGAAAAATTAAAGGTTGATTTGTGATTCTTCTGTGAACCTTCTTGCAGCTCTATGAAAAAAGTTATACCAATTTTTTGTACGACCGTCAAATACTCGCCTATTACCGTGTTCAATATGTATACACATTTGGCAGTTGCTTTCACTTATTATAGCAAACTACAAAGTCTATTTGTCATATTATGGTGCCTTTTAGGGAAAATTAGTTACTTTATGAGACGAATTAATTAAGTTATCCATCCAATTTCTGGTCAATGTATCGCTCCCCACTGATCCCATTAAACAATGTTTGCTCTTTTAAAATTTATTCTGTAATAGGAATTAAGAGGTTTCAACACGGGAATGGCTGCGGTGGAACATTGGTTTGCTGATTATAAGGTTGCTGCAGAACGAGACTTATCACAAAAGTAAGTTTTTATCTTGCGTAATTTCTTGTACTGCGGCAGAACAATTGAATTTTTATATATTTTTTGTTGCTTTTTAATTGATTGCATTTACAAATGTTTTAACAGACAAGAGTTTCAATTTTTTGTTGATTTTTTTACTTATTTTTTTCTCTCTAGCCACTTATTTTTGAAATTAATTTTTTTTAAGGAAAAGTCCTGCATGTAATTTCAACAAATTCTATTTGTTTGCATACCTAATAGTGTATATCCTTTTAAATTACATTATAAGTCCAAAAGTTTTCATAATTGGCTTCAAGAATCGTATTGTGATGTATTTTCCAAAATTTAATAGTGCGTATAGATTATTAATTTTTTGTGAAATTGCATATTTCTTATACTTTTTTTCCATCGTAAAGTTATTACGCTTCATAACCAGGACTGGAAGCAAGTTATTTGTTGCATATTTGATGCAGTGTTACACATTTTTTAGTTGGAATAAACTTAATCCGAAGTAGGGATATGAAGTACGTCTAAATTTTAGAAGTTTAAGTTTAAGCATCAGGTACTTGTGTAATTTTTCTTTGCATTTTTGGTAATAATCGTAGTGGTAACCATTTTTATGTCGTATCAGTAAGGTCATGCTTAGGATACCAGTTCACGGTGATAAGAATGTGTTAATAACATCTGCTTTGCCCTACGTCAATAACGTCCCTCATCTTGGTAACATTATCGGCTGCGTCTTGAGCGCTGATGTCTTTGCCAGGTTTTCATTTTTCGACCACTAATTTAGTTCTTTTCACTAATAATCTAAATAAAACCTTTTTTGGTTAAGAGCATCGGATTTTATCATTTTTTGTTTTATTATCTGTTTCTTTTATTTAGTTGCATTTGTCATTTCTGCTTTTATTGCTATTCAGGTACTGTCGTTTAAAGGGTTGGAGATATTTGTATATTTGTGGGACAGATGAGTACGGTACTGCAACAGAGACAAAAGCTCTGAAAGAAGGTGTAACTCCTCGAGAAATTTGTGATAAATATAATGCTCTTCACCGAGAAATTTATGATTGGTTCAATATTGAGTTTGATCATTTTGGCCGAACTAGCACTGAACATCAAAAAGAGCAAGTTTTTGTTTCTTTGTTAAAAAATCTAACGTTCTTGCAATTCGTTTAGTATTTGGAAATTGTTTTCAAGTCGGAGACACACAAGGGTTAAATTTGAAGTCTCTTTCAGCCATAGACCATATAATTATTAAAAAAATTATTGTAGGCGCTTGGTTGAATTTTCATTTCTTTGTTTGGAAAATTCTTCTTTTTTTCCTTTAGGTTGGTACAAGACTTATTTTTAAAGCTACATGAGAATGGATACACGGCAAATGACACCATCGATCAACTACATTGTGGGAACTGCAACCGGTATAATTAGATGAGACCGTTAGATAATTGTTGCTCAACAGTTAAAATCGAGTCATTCCTGTGAAATGAATACAGATGTATTACTCATCAAGTATTTCTGTAGGTTTTTGGCAGACCGATTCGTTCATGGTGAATGCCCTTATTGTCATTATGAAGATGCGCGTGGAGATCAGTGTGATGGATGCACGAAGCTTATTAATGCTCCGGAGCTTATTAACCCTAAATGTGAAGTTTGTGGAGAAGTTCCTGTTGTTAAAAAATCAAACCACATTTTCCTCCTTTTGGACAAATTATCGGTAGTTTTCAGTTTTCATACTTTGACTTATGTGTACTATTATTACAACAATTTCTTACTTTCTTTGAATTTGTTTTTCAAGGGTGAAGTAGAAAAGTTTCTGGAAAGCAGATTAAGTACTTCGAATAATCATTGGTCGCCAAATGCAGTTTCAATTGCAAAAAGTTGGATGAAGACTGGATTAGAAAGAAGATGTATCACTCGGGATTTGCGGTGGGGAGTCCCTGTTCCGTTAGCTGGGTTTTCAGATAAGGTTCTTTTTTAATTTTTATCAGTATTTTTGCTACACTTGTTTTAACACAGGTTCCTCAGGATGAGTTGAAATCAAATCTGTTTAGGTTTTTTATGTTTGGTTTGACGCTCCAGTCGGTTATCTCTCAATAACAAAGGAACTTCTTGGCGATCACTGGAAGCTTTGGTGGAAAAATCCAGAGGATGTTGAGCTGTACAATTTTGTCGGTAAAGTGCGTTAAATACCAAATTAGTTGCTTTTTATCACGGTGAATTTTACCAAATTTTGGACAGAGTAATTTTCAGGATAACGTCGCTTTTCATTCGGTTATGTTTCCTGCTTCACAACTTGGTGCCCGTGACAACTACACGCTTGTTAGCCATCTGTGCGCCACCGAGTATCTTAATTATGAAGACACGAAATTTAGCAAGTAATTTGTTTTTTTACTTCAATAACTGCTGCTTTTCCGCAGGAAAATCTTTTTTTTAGGTCAAGAGGTACTGGTGTTTTTGGTGATATGGCATGTAAAACAGGTATTGAAGCAGATCTTTGGCGTTTTTATTTATTGTATATGCGACCAGAAAGTCAGGATACGTCTTTTTCTTGGGACGATTTTTCTTTGAAGGTAATTGTGTATTCAGTTTGGAACTTTTTTTCTTGAAGATTATTATTTATTTGTTTATTTTCTATTTTTTTTTGTGCTCTATTTACATTTGCCATTTAGTTTTGTAATAGTTAGCTTCATCCCCATCTTAACCTGGTTTTTTTTGAATGTTTTAGATAAATGCTGAACTTTTAAATAACATGGGGAACTTTGTCAACAGAGCTTTGTCTTTTGTGGCTTCATCATTCAGTGGCATTGTGCAAGAAATGGAATTATCTGCTGCAGATATTGATTTTTTGGATACCGTAACGAAAGAAATAAAGGAATATGATAGGCTTTTAGAAGCAGTTAAGCTGAGGGATGGATTGACAAGAATATTGGCAGTGTCTCGATTAGGGAATCAGTATATGCAGACGATGAAACCGTGGGTTCTTGTAAAGGGTGATGAAGCTGAAAGGTTTGAAAGCGGTTTTTGTTTTTCAGTTCTACAATTTTTAAGATATTTTCGGGGTAGAGGGTTGTGATAGCTCAGTTTCTGTGCATTTCACTATTGTTTTTTACGGAAGGCTTACGAAACTGCGATAGAATTAAGTGCTCTGTTTGTCTTCGCGGGACTTTTTTTCCAGTATTTACTTGAACAGTTCAGGAAACGTGCAGGAACAGTAGTATCTGTCGCTACAAATATCGCGTGCTTGCTCGCAGTAATGCTTTACCCTTACATGCCAGAAGTTAGTGCAAAAATTTTTCGACAATGCAATTTAAGCTGTCTACCATTACTCCCCGAAAATGCAGTAGCATTTCTTAAAAAAGGACACGAAATTGGGAAGGTAATATGCACTCAAGATTTCTGCTATTATAAAATTTTTAATGAGTTATGTTCAATGGGAAAATTTTTTCTTTGTCTGTTGTCAAGGTGTACTAAATCCTCATTATTAGAGGACCAGGCAAAATTATTTGTATTTAGCCGCAGCCGCTTTTCGTGAAAATTGACAAAGCTTCTGTCGAGGAATTTAAGAAGGAGTTTGCGGGCACTGCTGCTGATGCTGAAACTCAAGCGAACGTTAAGAATTTACAGTCCTCAGAAGCAGCTAAGAATAAAAAGAAGAAGCAGGGGCCGAAAGTTGTTACAAAAGAAAAATATGAAGCTGTTGCTAAAGGTTCGTACTGTAACTCGGCACCGAAAATAAAACTGATTATTAAAAAGATTATCATGTTGTCTTGTTTCCTCGACGACGGTTCTTGAGTACTTAGATCCTCACTTGTACAATGTTATTTGCTTTGACTGGATTTTTTGGTTTCTTCTGCCTCGAAGATTTAATTGATTTGTTGTCATGATACGATTTTACGTGGTGTCACTGGATTTTTTCTTATTTTTCCTGTTGAATTAAGAGCTTCACCTTTCAGTTATCGACAGGTGACGGTATGATTAGGACGATTATGCTTTCTTTTCAAACTACTTGTATGAAAAGTTAAGGCTTTTCATTCTTATATTTTTAAGAAACAGTGACATTTATTCTAGGCTTTTTTTATTTTTAAAGCTTTTGTTCTGCACTTGTTCTGCACTTTCTCAAATTTTGATTGAAATTGAGGTCCTGATATTTTTTGCTCCATAATGAACTTTTCTGAGTTATAGCTTAGTGCTTGAATTTGCTTCCCTGAACTTGGTCTCTATGAGGTGTTCACATTTTAAGTCTGGGGCTCTAAATCTTCTATTTTTATTCTTAGATAAACGCTTTGCAGGGTCTCCGTCCTTGATGAACTACCCAAATCTCCTCGAACATCAAAAGAACATTGAAAAATTATTGGCCACAGCAACCGCAAAGTTCAATCAGAGAAGTCATATTTATAGTTTGAAAGTTTTCAGATATTTTTTGTAAAGCTTTTTTCTTTTCAGGAGAGCTTTTTGTAAGGGCACGCTTAGCTGAATTGCGAAAGAGGAAGGAAGAACTTGGAGCAACGATTGAAAGTTTAATGCAGGAGCTAGTGAGGGTAGAAACAGAAGGCGGAGGTGATTTGTGTTGTAATACTAACTTCCTATTTTCTGGAATTTAAGAAGTAAATTTCTGAAATAACCATGCCATTTCCAACATTAGGAGGTTTATTTCAGTTAGACAAATTTGTCCACTTTTACCAAAACGAGAAACACTATCCTTGTTTGAAAAATCGGACGAAGTTGGTCACAGTTTAAACAAGAAGAACATATCTAGGCCATCTGGGGATGCAGAGGTTCAAAAGAATTCTCATAAGGCTGCAGTAAAAAGCAAAAAGGTTAAGCAAGAGTCACATGCAGAAGGAGAAGCAGTCAAAGGTTTGTTTTCAGTGGCTGCAGTTTCTTCTTCTGTTTTAATTTTGGATATGTCGGCTATTTCTACTTTGTTCGATTACTTGGCAGTTTCTTTTAAATGATTTAAGGAACAGTAAAATTGTTGAAGGTAATGCTGGTAAAGACGAAGTTGATGTAGGAAGGCTAGATATGAGAGTTGGTCGGATTTTAAGGGCTGAAAAGCATCCTAATGCTGATACTTTGTATGTGGAGCAGATAGACCTTGGCGAAGACAAGCCGAGAACTGTTGTTTCAGGCCTTGTCCGTCATGTTCCTCTAGAACAGGTATCCTCCTTAATATTGACTGTAACTTGCATCTTTCACCAGTCTCCGAGTTTGAATGTTTCGGTAGTAAAAACCTAGGTGAGTACATCATTTCAGATGCAAAACCGATTGGTAATATGCCTTTGCAACTTGAAACCGGTCAAAATGCGTGGTATTGAATCTCAAGCAATGGTTATGTGCGCCTCTTGTCCAGAAAAAGTCGAAATCTTGGAAATTCCCAAGGAGTGCGTGCCAGGTCAAAAAGTCACTTGTTCTAAATATGTTTCACGGCCTGATCCCGTACTGAATCCAAAGAAAAAAATTTGGGAGTCTGTTGCCCCTGATCTGTCTGTTGACAGTGAGGGGAAGGCAAACTATAAAGGTGCTATTTTAAAGGTGGAAAATGAGTTTTCTATTAGTGCACCTACCTTGAGGGATGTACCTGTTAAGTAAACGGCTTTTTTTAAACGTACCTGTGGCCACGTCTAGGCAATTTGCAACGTTTTGCAATTGCGCTTGTTAAAGTTCTGTTGCGGTACTGTTAATAAAGTTGTTTGGAGGTGTTGTTTTATGTTTACATAAAATTTCCTAAGTTTATAACTACGTGTATTTAACAGAGCTGTTTCAAGCTAGAAGATATGGACCTTTATTCGTATGTTTTTGGCTTTCACAGTATTTTTGATGCGAGCTGGTGGAGAGTCGTTAGACGAAAACTGGAAGTATTTCAAGTCTCACTCTGTTTTATAGAGACTTCAACGGTGAATCGCACGTCTATTCTTTGCCTGACTTGGAGAGGCCCTACAAATTGGTTGCCTTCGCAGGTAACTAGTGATGGAGAAGAAAGGTCGGAAAAAGGGGACTTCAAAAAAAATGAAGGCTGACGAGGATGAACGGTTTGCCAACATTGGGAGTGACCCGAGATTTGAGGTACTCCCAGCGAAAAAGAGGAAGGTCGTAGTTGATGAAAGGTAAGATTAAAGTTTTTGGAAAGTGCGTAGGCGAGAAAACACCTTGAAACCATGTAAACCTATTTTGACTCAAAATCAGATTGCTTTGTTATTGGAATTGACGATAGGACAGAGTTCAGTGGCCTATGTGGTTTGCAGGTTTAAGAGTATGCTGTCGGATAAGAAGTTCAGTTCTCGTAGTGCTGTGGACATGCGGGGCAGATCGCTCAATTTAAGTAAAAAAAATGATCTTAAGGACTTGTATG
>UXUI01009500.1:8520-18941 GCA_900576705.1 Enterobius vermicularis
CAGTCTCCTCACCATCAGCTAAAACTCCCCAGCTGAATAATTTTTTTATTTCTTGCCAACCGAAAAATATTGAATGTAAGCCCTAAAAACTCGAAGTTTAGGTTAGTTCCAAGTAGATTTCAAATAAGTACATTTGGGAAATCAATCGTATCAAGACCAGCGCAACCCTCACTTTTCAAAACAGCGAATACGATAGGTCCCACTACGGAAAAGTACTCTTGGCACTTTGCCGATGCATCCAACAATAATCTTACACAAGTTTGTTCTGGCGCTTAAAATTTGGCATTAAGTGGCAATTTTCTGCCGTGAACGGTGATTTATGCCGGCTTAGGTACTGAAGACAAATAGTTCTCAGTGGCATAACTTCTAATTTGGGCATTCTTTCGGTGGGAAGGCTTCTACCGATTCAACCGAAAGCAGTGATTCCTGACGTATTTCTGCACCTGCCTTGCACATCCATTTGTTTGGGGAGGAAGGGGGGGGGATAAAAGCTTACTATTATGAAATGACTGATGCGAAAATTTTAACTTAGAACCGAAGTTTTATAATATAAAGTTCAAGGCGGAAATTCGGAAATGTTAAGAGAAGCAGCGGAAAATTTATTTTATTAATAATGAACCGCTTCAGTAATTCAGCCCATCCGTTTTAAGAAATCGAGAGTGATTTCACATCGTTCCATAAAAACAGGTTCTATATGGTTAAGTTTATACTGTACCACAAAATCGAAACTTTAGTTCAGAAAAATGTGTGTAGTGGAATTAATTTTCAACTTGTTGCGAAAGCCAAAATTTTGAACACACCGTAGGAGGCGGGAGATTACGGTAACCCTGCCATTCAGAAGACCGTGAAAATGTCGTCTGAGGCTCAAATACTGGCCATTTTAATTATATATAGTTTGACTTGGAGGTTGCAATTCTTTTGGTGTCCAAAATTTTGGCCATTCATAGATGTTGTTTAATTTATATTCATTTTTGAAGCCCGCGTGAAGATATTTGTTGAAATATAACATTATAGCAAAAAGTTCTTTTACTAAGACTCTTTACTTCATCTCTGAAAATAACTTTATTTTGCCTAGAAACCATACGGCTTTTCCAATTATCGATTCTTCCAGGTAATTTTTTAAAATACAAGCTCTTTGGCGATATAAAAATCCCAGTTTTTCTTTGGAAATTTACTATTTGTGAAGGAAGACAGGCAGTTTTTGCAGGTACAAATCATTTTTTTCACTTAATATTAAACTTAAATTTGACAATTCATAAGCAGTTCGCTGTAATTAGTTCGCCACAGTAGTGGCTGAGTGTTGCACGCGGCATTGTTTGCATTTTTCAGTGGTGTACAAACCGAAAAGCAAAACAAAAAAAGGAAATTACCTTCAATTTTCTTAAAATTACAACGCACTTTATGAAAAAGTACAGAATTGTTTCTCAACTAAAGATTCGGAATTGTTATTCAATTGAAAACACTCATATTTTCGCTATAAACTTAGCGAGAAAAGGACTAAAAAGCAAGAAATTTGGAAAACAAAAAGGTGAAACGTTGATGAACAGCATTAGTAACTTTAGTAGTCATTAGTAACTTGTCATTAGTAACATTAGTAACTTGTCATTAAAAAAAAAAGTCATTAGTAACTTCTTCTAAACCTTTAACACTAGAGTATAGCGCACCTTTGCAGCGTATAACCTCCAGATACGTACATATAAGACAGTGGCATTACGCCAAAGTTGCTGGAAGCTCTCCAAAGTGAAGCTAATTCTTATTATTCAGAAATTACCTGGAAAAATCTACTCTAATATAACTACAATAGAATTAACATATTAGACGGCTAGGAAGGAGCATTTCATTTAATGGGCGTTGGCAGTTTGGGCTATTATATCATTTTTGGGTCCGCTTAAAACAGCAAAGACATTGATGATTCTTTACTTTCTGTGTTGTTCTCGTCGGGTAACACTTGAAAGGTTCAGTTAACACTTTCGTTTTTAATAGGTACCATCCTTAACATCCTTCTGTGAAGTGAATGTAGATTTTGAGGCAATTCTTGTGTCCGTCATATTTGTATATGCCATGTTTAGGAATTTAAGAAACCTAATCATTATTATATAAACCTTTTCATATTTATTTTTCGACATTTATCGTGAGTTCTCTGTCATTAATTCATGTAGTGACCATTTGTGTGGGTCAGTGTTTTCGAGACTTTGTGTATTTATTGTAAGGGGAATCTTCGGGTTTCGTTTTCTCAAATTTAGGACTGCAACATTTTTTTACAGATTTCCAGCAGCTTTCGCTTTAAGAAGTGATAGGCAGTATATATGAGTCATGAACGGGGTCAAAATTTTTTTAGTGAAATTTTACTCACCGGTTAATAAAACTTAATGGCGGCAAAGTAAATTGAGAACAGTTACTCTGTTTACAGGTTTTCACGAAGTGCAAGTTGCAGTTTGGCAAATGAAAAATTATTAGCTGGTTTACTGCGCTGCAGCTTTCTTTCAAGAGGAGTTTGAAGTCACCTTAAAAAAATAAGTTAGTTATGAATGTTTTAAAAGCTTCCTAAAGATAAAAGCAATATACGCGTGCGAATATATCATTGAGTTTTGAGTTGAATTCACTGTTGCAGGATATGCCTATAAAAAAGTTCTCTTGGGTAGGAGAGTTCACACAGAAACGGATGTTCGATACAGACGTTCGAGTGCGATTTGCTCCTTCACCAACTGGGAAATTACATTTAGGTGGTTTGCGCACTGCGCTATACAATTATCTTTTCGCTAAGTCTCACGGTGGAAAGTTTTTACTTCGAGTTGAAGATACCGATCAACAAAGAGTCATTGAAGGAGCACACCAAAAGGTTCTTTAAATCAATTTTTATATTTTACTTGCAGAACAATTTCCAATGAAATAGCTATCGTTTTTAAAATACGCGCTTAGTAGATTGCCGTATGTCTCTATGTCAGTGCGGAATGCAAATTCTGCAAAGCGTGAATAAAATTATTTGTAGTTCTACGAAAAAAAACTCATTATTCTTTACAACTACGGTTCGTTTTTCCGTAGGCGTCTTACTTTAACAACGTTACAGTTTTCGTTTTAGTCGGAATCTTATCCGTATGTCTTTCTGAAGTCACTTATTGTTACAAAGCGTAAATCAGTCTTGGATCATAAGGATTTATAAACTAACGGGGAAACATCTGCTTTTGCTGGTGGTTTAAGAGGCTTTCGGCTTTTTTTTTTTTTTTTTTTTTTGATTCTTTCTGAAGGTGACTGTACTTGACAAAAGCGTGTTAGTTGATTGAGGAGAAGTTGTGGTTGATATATACTATTCTGCGATACCAAGACCGTTGAACAATGTATAGAAAGATCACTTATGTAAAACGCAGTTTGATCTCTGCAGCGATATAGTCAAGAGCTAACTTAAATTTAATGATACTATCAAAGCTTTACCAAGTCCGAAAAGTAGTTCTATTTTCAAATAGTCCTCGGTATGCTAATCCTGAGACCTTTATAGCGTCTTTTTTCTGCATTACCTAGAAGGACTTACTTTTTGTTACTATTGACGATTTATCCCGAAATCAGTCGTCTTTATAAATGCTATAAGTTTTTTTTGCTTTTTTTGTTGTTATTTCGCGCTTTTCGGAGTTAGAAGTGACGCTCTCGTTGATTACTTTTGCTGATGCGCTACGCTTAGGCAACTCTCAGTTCATATCGAATTTGTTTGATTTGAGCGTCAGCAATACTTATCGAGTGGTAATATCTGGTTCTACCTTTTTCCTACAAACAGGTCTGTTTTGTTTGACTCGCTGGATTCAAGGTGCTTCATTATTGTTATCAATGAGCAGTTCTGATTAGGAATGCTGCAGTGTTTTTGTGGACAGCTTCCTCGCTCTGCAGAAAAGTTTACCAACTGTTTTTTTTTTCTTTTTATTTTTTTTTTTATTGAGGCCTTATTCGTCAGTGCGCTGATTATATTTTTTTCCGCATGATATTGGCAGACAGTTTCAAAAGGACTTTAATGATTTTGAATTGTGAGGCACTGTATGACTTGAGATACCTGTAAAACAGTTTAGCAATTTATTTTAAACTTTGTTTTTTGTGTATTAAAATAGTGGATTTAGTGATTCGTTCTGACATAAAGGCTTAAGAATCCGCCTAGAAGTAACTGAAGTTATTTTATGGGTTTCTTCATACGGCGGATGGTGTATTGCATTTAAAACAGAGCTGATGAAGTAACTCTTTATCGAAGATTTTTCTTTTGGTTTATTCAGTATGAAAGATTATTGGACTATTTCGGTTTATACCGTGACGAAGGCCCATCTGAAAGTGGGAATTATGGTCCATATATGCAGTCACAGAGAGTTAGTAAATATGCGGAAGCTGTATCTGAGCTGGTTGAAAGGGGATTGGCATACCCGTGTTTTTGCTCTCCTATGGTAACCATTTTGAATCAACAATACTTTTATTTTTTTGGCTAAGTTTGATTTATGCTTATTGCTACTTGTATTTATTGTACTTAATTGGTTTTATGCATCCCAATTTACTTTATTCTCAAAATAGTTTCTATTTAATTTGCTACAAGTATTTAGGATAACTGATAAGAAATTACTGTAAAACTTTTTAACAGAGGCTTGAGATGCTTCGTAGAAACGCAGTGAGGATGAAAGAAATATTTCGGTATGATAATCACTGTCGCCAACTGCCAGCTGAGGAAGTGAAGTGTCGTCTGAGGAACAGGGAACCTCATGTTGTTCGCTTCAAGATGGATAGGCACAGCACTTCTTTTACGGTTTTGCTTGTTAATTAGAAACTTGATTATTAAACTCACTTATTCTCAGGATTGCACTACCACTTAATTTTTTTATGAAAGCTACCAACAGTTACGGAATCTTCCTTCCATCGCGCAGTATAATTCCTCAAGAGCATTGTTAATAAAAGTACTTACAGAAGATGCAGCGATTGCTAAATAAGTTTAGTCTTAGAAATTTTTTTCTACTAATTTTTCTTTATAAATTTTTGTTGTTTAGGATGAAGTCTTTGGACAAGTGTCACAG
This sequence comes from Enterobius vermicularis, assembly GCA_900576705.1. NCBI lineage: Eukaryota > Metazoa > Nematoda > Chromadorea > Rhabditida > Oxyuridae > Enterobius > Enterobius vermicularis. The sequence goes on from UXUI01009500.1 coordinate 13,554, forward strand.
GTGGTCGATGAAGGAGATTTTGTGCTGTTGAAATCTGATGGTTTTCCAACTTATCATTTGGCAAATGTAGTCGACGATCATTCAATGAAAATCAGTCACGTTGTAAGGGGGATGGAGTGGATTCCTTCGACTCCGAAACACATCAAGCTTTACAGGTCTTATCTTATGGAAATTTCTTCGTTTCAATTATTGGTTGTAAGAATGCCTGCATTACACATTTTTCGTTGAAAATTTTTAGAAGTTTGTGGAAGCATTATTTTTTTGTTTTGCCGCAGATTAATGGTTGTTTTTTGATTGGTCATAGAGCTTGAAATTTATTTGAAGGAGAAATACTTTTTTTATTGTCTTTTTATTGCAGGTCAAATTTAAATTTGAAAATATGGCCTGTATTGTAAAATTTCAGTGCGTTTGGTTGGCCATTGCCAAAATATATTCATTTGCCACTGATAACCAGGGATGGGAAAAAAAAGCTGTCAAAGCGTGATAAGGTCATTCAGCTTTGTCTTTGAACATTGTTTTTATGATAACGGAGAAGCATTTCAACACTACGAAAATTTTTATTGGCCAAATTGTTTGATTGGAATTAAGAAATGACTTGTTGGACCCAACGGCTGAAATAGTACTCAGTCCTGATTTAATAACTTTTCTCCATTTCATCAATTTCAGGATGCTTATGTTGAATACTACGTCGAAGAAAGGGGATATTTACCGATTGCTGTGCTTAATTTTTTAATTCGTAATGGCAGTGGCATTAGAAATTTTAAAAGTAACCACCTTTATTCTATCGAGGAGATGGTTGAGAACTTTGATGTAAAATTCATTGGGAGGAGGAACTTTATGGTTATTTTTTCGTCTTTTTGTGAATTAGAAATTTAAAATATTGTGGCATTACTATAAGGGTTGGATTTTGCAGATGGATGAAGCGTCGCTGAATAACTATGGTTGCTTAGCATTTGCGTCTTGTGATGAAGGAGAATTATTTTCTCTTATTTCTGACTTCAAAACAAAATTTGATCCTTTCAACGAGACCCGATTGAAAGATCGTCAGTACTTACAAAAAGTTTTACATTTTGTGCGCGATCGAGGGGAGAAATTTGCCCATTTATCGGATTTTACCGGTGAAGTGATTGGTTACTTTTATAACTCCCCAAGCTCTCCAGTAAAAATCTTAGAGCGCTTTGATGCTAACCTGGCATCAAAACTTCTGATTGATTTGGTAAATATGAATGAATGGAACCTTGAGAAGTGGAAAGAGATCGCTCAAAACAACAATGTGGATTCCTCGAAATTTTTTCTTCTTTTTAGGTTGAGTGTAAGTGATAGCTACAGCGGGCCTCCGTTAAAGGATTTAGTGAGTTTTTTTGGCAAAGACGAGTGCGTAAGACGCCTTAATTACGTTATTAAAATGCTTAGTAATAATTAGGAATGGTAGAAGTAAATACATCTCTATTGAGCGACAGAATATATGGTTTTATTTTGGTTTCTTTGCTCCATGTGGAAACTAAATTTCAGGTTTTCTAGACTTTAGGTCATTTTTTTATAAGAAAAATAAATCTTAACAAGAATTTTTTTTTTTTTGTCACTGTCAATTCGCAGTACCATTTTGGATTAGGCCGATTATTTATTTTCTAACTTGCTGTAGATGTGCAATGAAGCTAAAATATTTTGGACGTGTTAAATTTAATTGATAAGAAACGTCGTCGAAGAGGACGACGTTTACTGTGGAAATTTGTTGTGAATCACTGCTATTTATTGCAAAAAGTTTTCCGCGGCCGATCTAAGATTACATTAATTCGGTCGGCTGGCAACTCATAAAGTTGGTGGCTCATGTCCACATTCGGCCACGCTTACCTGGCTTTGTTTGGGGCCTCCGCGATTCTTTTGAAATTATTCTTTTTTGGAATCAAGTATCGCCATAATATGCTGATTTTTGGAGCCCCTTTCGAAGTATTTGCTGAAGCGTGACGTTGGGGCTGGTTTTCGCCGTCGCTGTTTTTGTTACTCTTCATTTAAAAAGTTACTTTGTTCTCTAAGAGGGATTTTTTTTACATTTAAATTTTACCAAATGTGTTTCCAACATATAGATTCTTTTGAGGGGCTAACATTTTTATTTTTCTTGAAAGTTTACTATTTATTAAGAAAAATGAATTGATTTTGAGCTTAATTGACTGGTTTTTCCCAAGTACTATTGAGTTTATACTTATTTTTTTTGTCTTTATATCGTATTATTAAATCTTTATGATATTTATAAAATTTTTCGCTTATTTTTCATTTTTCTGCAATTTTTTGCATTGTGATGCGATGTAATGAAACGTTTTTGAGCACTGCTTATGTCCAATTGTGTTTTACAAAATGTTCTTGAGGATTCCATCTTATTTTACCGTTTTTTAGTAACGGTAATATATACGCATTTACAGTCACAGCATTATCAGTGAGCATTACGCTGTTTACGGATTAAACAATATTTACAAATATATCTTCTGATACGCGTCTTCTGATGTGCCTGGTCTTTCTTGTCTTTCTTGTCAGAGAAGCATCGAGTCCGCTGTGTTCACCAACTTGGCGCCCTATTGACGTCGCGTGCACACCTGAACTCTTCAGTCATTAAGCTTCGTTCTACTTAGTTTTCCGAAAGTGATGAGGAAATGTCTTCATTTTTTGAAGTGGAAAACATCAGTTCTTTATTTTTTTTGGCATTCTTGCTTATGACAATGCCGATGTAATTCATTTGACTCGTGAAGTCTTCTAACTCTTCGGCGTTGATTTTCGGATATGGCTCCTTTACAGATTCGTGCTTCACCCAGCCGCAAAAGACTTATCGGCGAAGATTGACAGTGCAAGGGGTTTGTTCTTAGGTGGAGTCCAGGTCAATATACAGAGGGCCGAAAAAAGATCTGGAAGAGTGAATTTTCCGCCTTGTTCCCCACCTCAAAGTTTCAAAATTTGCTAGAGTGCCGCTTGACACGCATATCTTCGCAGACTTAATTTATCCTAAACAAAATTTAGTGATCTTTAATCGGTTGGATTTGCCATGACCTGTGCCTCAAATGTGTATTGAGTCACTTAATCCTGCTAAAAGGTATTAAAGAGACAATTAAAGCAAGAGTTTAAAAATTAAAAAAACTTGAAATGCTTTAAAAAAAACACATTTTGTGTAGAGTTTTTCACTTTACGAAATGTCAGGTTTTAGTCATGGCGTTTCTTGTCACCAAGAGTCTCGAGCTGATATCTTGGGACTGAAAGAAATCCACTGTTTTTGCAGTAACCCCATGTATTTCATAGTGACGAAATTATTTTGGGCCGCTCCTCGAAGCCATAAAGAGCGGCGATAAAAATCCGTATGTTTTAAACATTAACAGTTTGTTACAAGGTTGTAATTTACTGTGAAACAGTAAAATCATTGTTCTGCAGAATTGCAAGAAGTAACCTTTATTCCTGATTTCTGCTTCCTGTATGTCGTGGTTTACTGGGTAGGTCAAGAAGGTGCATTTGACCCACATAAAGCAGGCTCCATTTATGCATAGTTTACTAAGCAGCGGGTTTTGTGAGCAAAGAATCTGTGGAACACGGGAAGTTTTATTTTGGCGTTTGAGAGCGAGCAGAAGAAAAGATCTCTGAGCTTCCAGAATCGTGTGCGTAGTGCACTTGTTAGAATTCTGACTACACAAGCGAACATGAACTCGACTTATTTATTGTTCTTTCTTTAAAATTATGTGCTGTAGTTATCCAAATCGGCTAAATATAAACTTTGAGAAAGCCCCTAATCTAGCAGCCAAAAATGTGAGGCAGTAGGTCCTGAGACGCTAAAGCGTATGTAACTGCACAGTTTTGAGAAAAAGAAACATGAGAAGCAAAGATCACTGAAATGGGGGTTGCTTTTTGCAACTTTACGGAACAGTAATTTATCAGTATTTTAAAGTACAACTTTTGTGATAAATTTTCAACGTTTAAAACACGGCTTTTATAGCCGCCCTATATGGTTTTCAAAAATGGCTCAAGATGGTTTCGCCACTGTGAAATGCATAAAGTGACTGTAAAATTTGGATCTTTTTTAGTTTCATACACCTTACCGGCTCGTGACTTGTTGTACCAAAAATATGCCATCACCAAATCTCGACATTTTGCAGAGCGAAAAATTCTACAAAAATGTGTCTTTTCCGAAGGATTTAAAGGTACATTTTTCTATTATTTGAAATTTTGTTTTTACTGTATTTATAAAATCTTTCACGCGAATTGAATTATTTAATACTCATTAAAGGCACAGGTCATGAACCTTAAAAATATTTAAATTCTGTTAAGGACAGTATACATTACAAGTTTGCGAAGGTATGCAAGTCAAGTGGCAGGCTGACAAATTTTACAACTTTGAAGTAGTGTAACTTGACAAAGAGTTCACTGCTCCAGATTTTATTCGGCTATCTGCATGCTAGTCTACACTCTGCTAACCATCAAAATTCAAAAAAATTCTGAGATACGAAGGGGAAAAAAATGTGTATTTTGACGTGGGATGTTCTATTTAGGGGTGGGCACTCTTAACTTGAGCAGCCCATTTCTTGTCTTGCTGGAAATGTCTCATCTAGTGGCATCACTTGCTTGTGCTTCTTTCAACTTCTTATATTTGTACTTGTCAAAGTACTTTTCATTTTTAATTTGGCTATTTAAGTGATTCTTTGAACTGCTGCCTGGATCTTCTGGTACTGTTAAAGTTTCAGGAGTCCACATTTCATCAGCCTTGTCCGACCCGTCGCTTGTAGGCTCAGATTATATTTTTCCGTACGGAATTTGACCTAAAACAGTCCCACGTGGTTCCAGTGTAATTTATCGTGACAGTAAAATTACGTGTGGCGATAGCAGAGAGAGAATGAGTTTAAACGTGAAGTTCGGTTTGGGAAAACTACTTTGGCTAACATAGCTAATTGGATCTTTAAACCGTAGATTTCCCTCGCACTTTTCTGTTTTGTAAAGGAGGAATTAAGCGTAAAATGTTCTTGAAAAAGTGAACATCTTTCCGCATTACCCAATCCTGACTTTTTTTTTGCATTTTCGTCATACGGAAACGAAATGTAAAATCTTATGAATTTTTAATCCAGAGGCGTATAAGCGTCTGTATACCAACTAGTTTTTGCTCACAGAGGACAATTCTTAAAGTATGGAAAAATTGGTGAAAGATTTTTTTCTTTGTTTTTTTTTCAAAAAGGTGAAAGATTTTTTATTAAATCTTAGTAAGGTCTAACTTGACAAAAGTTCCATCTTTGAAGTCTGAAGTCAGACACCAATAATTGTCAAAACTTGAGGAGAATGCTAATATATCAACTTGGAGGTGTGTGATCGCCCATAGTCGTCATTGGCTTTTATCTCACCACGAATAAGGAAGATTTTTTTTTTTTT
>UXUI01009501.1:8154-18938 GCA_900576705.1 Enterobius vermicularis
TATTAATCTGTAGTTTATTAAGTAATTTCGCATTATTTGTTGTCAAAATCTGTTAATTTTTTTAAACAGCATTAAGTTGATAAATGTATACCAATGATATTTACATTGAAAACGATTACAGAGTTATTTGAATGTTTATCTCTATAGTAGAGAACAGCCTAACTGATAATGATATCAGATGATTCTAAAACAGTTAGATTTAATTGTGTTAACATACTTATAAATATGATACTATCAAGGATTGTTAAAATCTTTAGCTTTTCATTCTATTATTACCTATACTTTAGAGGTTCTTTAAAAATAAAAAATTTAGAAATTAACTGTTGAACTTCAGGTTGGACAGTTTGTAATACAATAAGCGACTAAATTAATCAATTTTTTATCAACTGAACTATAAAGTTTTGTTTTCTCTTACAGATGAAATGTTTTAACCGCTGTTATAAATAGCCGTCACAAAAATAACCTGTTTACTTGTCTAAGTTTATTTGACCTTCAAAGTTTATATTATAAAATTTCTTAGTTTACATTCACAAAATAAGTAAACAACTACAAAAGTTGTCCGAGAAGGGGTAGTGAAAAAATTTAGAAGCGTGTTCTTAAGTTGTCGTTTTCTACTACAAATTATTTTTAGAACTTATCTGGCTAACTGCAGTAAAACTGAGGTATCTGAACAAATAGTAGCTGGTTTAACAAAACAAGACAATACGAACAAAAAAAAAAAAAAAAAAACTAATTATTGATATCATAAAAAATTGTTGGTAATTTATGGAATAAAAAATTTTGCTTGAAAAGAAAAAAAAATGTATAACTTTTTGTTCGCTTAAAGATAAGTTTCAGTTTTAGTTTGATACACAGTTCTTACAATAATTTTTTTTTTTTTGCTATGCTGCATAAACATTAACGGCAGTTTAACCAGTTGATAATGTTTCATAGAAACTTAGTCTTTTTTATTCTGCAATTTTTTTTTTCTTTTATCACTATACTTTTGAACAGGAATTTTAAAAGCTAAAAATAACTTTTCAAACTTGTTTAATAATAGTAACAAGAAGAAAAAAAATATGCATATTTTTGTAAGCCAAGAGCAGTAGCAGCAGTAGCAAAGTCAAAAGAATTCTTTATTATAATATGTTTACATGAAAATGCAGACCAGTTCAAAGAAACAAGACTGAAGTCCTTCATTGAGAATGTATAATCGTAAATAAAAAAAAAAAAAGAAAATTGGTGAAGAAGAGGCGAATCACTTCTGGATTTTTATGATCATAAAGCTAGAATATTTTTTTTTTTTTGTTCACAGATAAGTGCACATATGAACGGTCATTTTTCAGCCTACACTTCAACAACAGTTCCTTAACTTTGTTTTATTCTGCTGAAAAAGCAACAACAGCAGCAGCAGCAACAAAAGAAGAAGAAACATAACAAGAAAAAAAAAGCATTCAAGCAACTAGTGTGATCAAATAAACCATTCAAGGACTTGAAGAGCTGCTTAAGATTGAAGCTTAGTTACCGGTGCTGACTATTTCATCAAAATACCATCATTGTGACCAGTGAGTTTTTGTTTTACTCAATTATATGATCACTTTTCACTCAGTCTATTGCTGCAATACTGCTGTTCATTATACTGTTATTTATACTTGTAAATTTTGCTGATTTTTTTTCATATTCGAATAAGTCTAATGGTCTATTTTTGACGAAAAACTAGTTTTTTTCCTTTTTCAGTAACATTTGCCGGTGTATTTGATGTTGTTTTCCAGTGCAGCTGTAACCTACTTGATACTGTTAATACAGTTTATAGCTGCAAATCTAAATAAAACACAGGTATAGTTGCAAAGTTCTTTCATTTTTAATATCTAAAATATTATTGAATTTCACCTATTCAGTTTTTTTCTTCAAAAATAATAATTGTTACATTTGATTTACCGCTTTCTTCAGTTTTAAGCCAATTAACCAGTAGTAATTACTGAGGTTTTGTCCATCGGCTAAAATACCGATTGTTATCAGTAAATGCAAACAGTTTATCTGGTTGTTCTTTCTGCTTTCTGCTTTGTAATAGAATCCACCGTTAATCTGTTGGCTGAATTCTTTATCACTTTCTTGAACAGTAGTATCTTTTTTTTGCTCAAATTTATTGTTATTAAGTCTTAGCAATAAACAAATTGAAGGCAATACAATAAGTAGAACATCTATTATCACTATAAAATCACAGAAAGAAAACAATATTTTTTTGAGAGCAAACTTTGCTGTAATACAGTTTTTTTCCCGAACAAATTTTTAATTTGCAGAATTTCTTCAAACAAAAAAAAAAAAAAACAAAAAACATTTTTTTTTACAAAATCTAGAAGTAAAGCTTTTTAAAACTGCAGAAGAAAAAAGAACAAATCTGAAGAAATAGTTGTTCTAAATAAAAAGAAACACTGCTTTTTTTTTTGCTTGTGTATTAAGCACTTTTTTTGCTGCCTTTGTTGTGCTGCTGCTTAAGCAAATTCACTTCAACTTTTCCAGTCTTTTTTCAACTGTTCATTTGAATCAAAAAGTATTCAAGAAAAATTGATGCTTCAAAAGAAATGATTTTAGACAATGTCTTTTTCCTACCTATTCTAATTATCAAATTTTATTCAATTTTTTATTTTTAGTCACTTATTAAAGACTTCTTCTCATACAACAAATTATTGCCAAAATTTGGTTAAAAAAATTCCATGTTCAAACAAAAACTGTCGTTCCAAAACTTTAAAAGCTCAGAAATACACTTAAACACCGACCGCGATACAGTTTCTTAAGCTAACTAAAACAAGAGAAAAGCTTATTGTGTTTATATCAGTAAAGAGACAGATAATTGGCAACTTTTTTAAAACTCTTTTACATCCTCTTCTTTTCTTGTTTCAAAATTTTAATTTGCCAAAAATTTTCCAGCTCTTTTTTGACTGTCCTGACAAAGCGAAAAAAAAAAAAAAGAAAAACCGAAGCAACAAATTTAGATACCTGTGAACATAAACAAATGCATTCAGAAGTAAAATGATACTGCTACTTTAAGCAGTCTTATGTTCCAAATAATATCCTAATTTACTATTAAAGTAAGTAAAATTAAGCCTCCTCTTTTTTTGCACATTTTTTAATTTTATCAATACATATTTTTGCAATAAGTCAAATATTAATCATTATTAAACTCTTCATTTTTTAGTTCATTCAGTTTTATAGTCTATAGCGGTTATTGGTGACTGCCGTAAACTTGCGTACGCGAAGACGATATAAAAATCAGAATGATTCATTCAACCTAACAGAGAGATCAAAACCTGTTAAAAGATTATCAAAATTACTTTTTTTATAACTGAAAATCTTTTGATACAGTAAAAAAAAAAAAAAAAATTAGACAATAATTTTCAATAGATCAATTTTATTTGTTTTGAACTTTGACACATAGCAAAAATAACAAGTAATTTTAACAATTTTAATGCATTTTTTATTCATAAAATAAAAATAAAAACAAAACTTTCTTCATTTTATACGTCTGCTATTTCAAAACTTTTTCATGCTCCGGTTTTAGATACGATACAGCAGTTACAAAACAGTAACAATCGATACAAAAACGTTTCTATAAGTTTACTGGCATAACGAGTTCCAATTTTTGTGCTTGCATTTTTTTCCCGTACATCTCGAATACGCTTAATTGCCGGTTATTCCCTGATAAACAATAGAAAAAATAAAAAAGTTCAAAAAATCTAGAGGCTGATACTAGAAATAAGTTTTTTTTTTTTTATTATTACTGTTAAAGCCGTTATAAAATTATTGTCTTTGTAACAGTTGCAATTTGTGACTGGTTAAACAAATGATATCCTATGTTCTAAGTTTACACTTTTATAGGCCTATTGGTCAATGAGACAACTTTTTTTCATAACAGATTAGTGGTCAAAGACCTCAGTAGTGGTAAAGTAATTGCTTTTGTCAGAATTAGTCCAAATCTAAATGAAATTGCTACAAAATGCGTTGTTATTTCTATAATCCTTTATCCCACAACCGCATTAACCATTAATTTGCTTGTTACAAGAAATTTAAGAATTTCTTTTCAATGCAATTGCTGAATTACAGAACATTAAGAGAGATCTGGGCAAATTATGTGAAAATAGGTCATTAATATGTTAACAGCCAAACCGAAAAAGTGCTAAATACAAAATTATTTTATAATTAAATGTAAAAAATCTAAAGATTTACCTCTTAAGAAAGTGCCCATTTCTTTCCCTCTTAAGTTCTGAGAATGATAAAAAATTTTAAAGGTATTTTCTTAGGATTTTTTCCTCTGTTTCCTTTTTTCCTCTACTGCCCGAATACTGTTCCCAAATTTGCGTTATAAAATCGGCTCCCCCTTCTGTTCTCATTATGCCTCAGAAAAGACTGAGCAGAATAACTCTTTGACATAAGTAAAAGCAACCGCTCTAGCTTTACAATCCATATCTCTCTCTTCGTAGTCTTAAAAAAAAATCATCGAATAAAAAAGCAAAAAAGTTCCAAACTAGCACAAGCAAAAAACTTAGATTTTTAAAATTTAAGAGTTAACTAACATAAAAATCCTTTAGGTTGAAGAAACAACAATATTATGGTCAAATTATCCCGATATTTCCAGTCTTATTCCAAAATGTGTCTGTATTACTGTAGAGATGGGTAAAGATGATGTGGACTGCGCTTGTTACATGGCTGATAGTCCAAGTACCACTGAGATCAACTGTCAACATGCTTGCCAAGATTCATGTGTACAGTCATGTGTGGATATTAATCAGCCATTAGACCATTGTCGGCTAGCTTGCTCAACAACATGCTCCAATATATGTTCTAAACCAGAACAGGCAAATATTGCCTACGAAGCTAATAAGCAGCAAAGCCAAACGTATTCTAAAATTACCCAACAAATAGTCCCGTCAAAACAGTGGCAAAGTCAAGAACAGCTGCAGCAAATAACGATAAAATCAAACCAGCAGAAAGAGTCACAACAGAAAAGCTTGCAGTCCGTATACGCCCAACAATTAAAATCTGAAACTCGAGTGGGAAATAAAGTGGATTTCCGACAACAGTTATCTCCACCCGTCTATCAAGAGCAAAGGCAGCAACAAACTCCATCAGAAAACCTACAGCCTACAAGACTTGAGCACCTAACTCCAACGATGCACTTTTCGCAGCAAACAACTATGCAAACTAGGGTGAATTTGCAACAAGACCCATACAAAGATCTGAGAACTACAGCCCAACCATTAGGTTGGACACTGCAGACTGGAACGGCGCAATCATTTGCAAAGCAACTGAATTCAGTAAATGAAGACTCTCAGATGCAAAACTTGGCTGCCAGCAATGTGCGCCATGAAGAAGTAAGAAGAAAATTTGTTCTTGAAACCGGCAGAAGTAAATTTAATAGCCAGGCGTTGGACAATGACATTTCTGTAAACAATGAAGAGCAAAGAATAACGGATATTCAGCAACTATACGATGAGTTGCAAATAGATGATCCTGAAGTTTTGAAGCAGCTAAAAGAATCTATTGCAGCTTTGCTTCCGTACACCAACAATCCAAAAAACGACAAAATTCATATCGAAGTTCAACGTTATCCATCGTCGGATGACACCCAGTCAACACAACAGCAGCAATATATAAAATCTTCTAATGACCAGTCAGTAAGTGAATTATTTACTGGAAATTCACAGGCGATTTCACCATCAGGAGTTCACTTACAAAATTTGTCTGAATCACCGACAAAGAAGTGTATGTTACTTATTGACGAAACAAGTGTTGAAGCTATGTCAGCGAAGCAGCAAGAGAGCAGTTCTCAAGCAGACCTGATTAAATGTAATGGCCAATTTACAAATTCTAGTGATAATCCAACTGAAAAAATACTCCAAGCACCAGAAGTGTTAAGTTCTTACTCAACTCAGCAACTGAGAATTACCGCCGCATCGATGACCAGCACTGCTGTTCCCAACAGAAACACCGTTACAACAAATTTTGGACTCAAAAATCATGAAATACCTGAAAAATACAGTTTTAAACCGAATGAAATCACGCAGGAACCTCAGGTCTACTTAGTACGCATGGGTCATCCAACAGAAAGCTCGAATATTTTACAACCAAATCAAAAAAAACTACAATTCGTTCCTTCACAGCAGTTATCCTCAATTAGCGACAGAAATGTCAGCAAAGTTTCCGCAGAAGCTGCAGCACATTACAGACAATTATTTCCCGTTGGCGAATTTCCTGAAAACCAGAGCCTTACAAACATTATATTACTTAAGAATGACACCGTTACACAGCAAATGGTACAGACGTCAAACAATTCTAACCAAACTAGTATTTCCTATCCTAATCCAGTACATTATGGAACAATTTTACGTCAGAACAGCGAAAATTCTGCTGTCCAGCAATGTGCACTTAACTGCATTCAGTCGTGCACTAATAAAGAAGAATTAAGTCAGGCCGTATGTCAGCAGAGCTGCTCTCAGCAGTGGTAAGTTAAAATACTCAGAATATTTACATTTAACAGTACCATAAATAGGAAGCTTCCCTATATAATGAATAATATTCTTATAAGCTAAAGTACACTCGTTTTAGTTTAAAAAAACATTTAAAAATCTTCTTTACTGTTATTAAAGCTCCGTTTTAGCATCTATCCACCACAACGACTTTCCACAGTTGGTCATAACGATTCTTTGTCGCAGACAACATTACCTTACATCCAAAGTTTATCAGGAATGAAGGCACAAGTTCCACAAGAGAACCAGCGTAGCTTAGGTACGTCAAGTGCCGCTACTGAAACACAAATCGAGATAAAGCAAGACGCCGTTACTGCAGGACAGCAAATTACTGCAGGAAAGGTGTTCTGTAGTGATCGTTGTATGCCAAGTTGTACTCAAGATTGTCTATGGAGAAATGGCATTGGCAATCTGGCTGTAGCAATCTCTTCGGACGCTCAGGCAGCAAACGTCGAAGTACAAGTTCCCAAACATACCAAAGGAAATCTTTATTTGGATAATTATAATAACGTCGTGGACACCTCGCAACGTACTGTTACGGAAACAACTGTCGATGGTTTCTCGCCGTTATATTCTGAAAGTGGAAATGATCATAGTAGTAATTTGGGTAATGACAACCAAGTAACGGGAGGACACCGGAACACTGATAAAAGTTACAATATTTTTCCTGTTTTTAGTGCTTTACCTGGTTCAAAACAGGATCAGGTAGAGCTAGTTCATGTTAAACAGAACTCAAAACCTCCGTTAAAGCAAGAAATATTTCAAGACGAAGTTTCGACGAATCAGTCTAGCACAAAAAATATGTCACTCAGTATTTGCGTTTCGCTGTGTATGCCCGGATGTGACGTGGGCTGTATAAACAACGCTACAGAGTTTTCAAAACAAACTGCTACATTATCCATTCCGCTAGACCACTTAGAACAATCTTCTTCAAAAACAAATTTAGACCAAAAGCAATGCGTTGTTGCATGTGCACCGGCTTGCAGTTCTGACTGTATTAGCAGGTTTCGTTCAAATGCAAGTAATCGTATAAATGCATTGCAAGATGATATGCGTGAAAATTCAGCGTCTGACAGCAGCTTTCTGCACACTTTTACGATTAATTCTTCGATTAATTCTCCTAAAGAAGCATCTTTAAACCCTCTTCAGTTAGTCAACCACGAGCTGAACGGAACTGCAGATACTAAGTGGAATTCACGGCAAAATATGGTAGTAAGGAAAGGCCGCATACAAGTGAACATACCACATTCATTCCAGAAGTCGCCAAATTGCATACACTTGTGCAATGAGTCATGTATGCAGCAATGTTTAGAGCAAGATCAGCCATATTATACTTGTTCGTTATCGTGCGCTATGACCTGCAATAAGAAATGTAACGATTTCGAGGACCAGTTATCTAGCTATTAATTTATAATTTTCCCAATGCTGTTTTTTTATTATTCATGTTGTTTGATACTTATTCTTCTGATGACATCCTTTTGCCAGCCCGATGTATTTCAGTGACCTTGAAACCAACATCACGTTGGCGGTAATTATGGGTATACGAACAGTGTAGCATAAAGCCGGTTGAAAAAGTGGCTTTACATTACTTTAATAAAATTTTATTCCTGTTGTTTGTTTGCGCTTAAAGCTTACATTTATTAGTCTATTAAAGAATAAAAAAAGTTGAATTTAAATTTTTGTGCAAAAGATAAGCGTGATTTTTAAGCGAGCGAATTGTAATTCAATGTTATTATAAGGTAAAATATGTACATAGAAACTTGGAACTACAAAAACTGTTTAATTTTACGTAATGATTAATTACATGTACAGTTATTTTATTCTTCTTTAATGCCTCTTCCTCCTCATCTCAATCTTCTTTTTTAATTTAATTCTGCACATGTCGGTACATCTTGAGAAACATATTTCAAGCAGAAATTTGTTTCTACGTATGATGACTTTTTGTATTGTACTTCACATATTTTGTTTTTTGAAGAGATTCTGTGGTTTTTTATTTTTTTTTTTGTTTTCAGTGCAATTTTGTTGAACAGAATTTTCAAGTGTAAAGTTTAATAAATGACTTTTATTGATGCGCGTAATTGACAGTTTAGTTTATTAGTTTCTCATACATTTGCAGAACATAACTCAAAACTTGCGTGAAAGCATAGGTACAACTGCATTTGACGAAGAGCAGACGTTACTGTTTTGAGACAGTTGGCAAGGACTGGTTGTTCAAGAATAACCACTTAACTATTGTCAATGTAACCAAAATCACTGTCGCCAGTTATTATTGACGATCACTTAAGTCAATAATAATGTAACTGTTTCAGTTATCAAAGTTTTTTGTATTAGTGTAGCACAAGGAATTTGTTTGCAGCAGTTCTCTTTAGGAAACTTAGACAAACAAGAAAATAAGATAAAACTAAAAGAATGAAAATTGATTTGAGTATTCAACGATAAGCTGTCTAACTTCTGCAAATCCCAAAAAGCTTTATTAAAAAATAAAATTTGGAAAATTCAAAATTTTACAGTTATGGTTTAACATCTTTTCTTAATTTCGACCAAAATTGTCGCTTTAGGAGTTTCTGTGCATTTATTTCTTAGAAGAAAGTGACCACAGCAGAAATAAAATCAGGGCATAACAACTGGGAAAAATTGTCTTGTTACTGATAAGATGGTTTCAAATGTAGTTTTTATTGTCATCTTACGTTGCACTTTTGTCGTGCAATAAAACTCATTCTATTTATGAAATTAACAATCTAAAGACACTCAAAAATTTCTACTTTTTTGATTTATTTGAACTTGAACCATACGACTGCAAAGTCTTGAAGCTTTATTCTACTTTGCTTCTTCTAGCACTAACTCATGTGTTTTAATTCTGAGAAATGGGAGCTTGTAGCGAAATTCTGCTCAGTTTTTTAGTTTTTAACATTTCGTTTGCTCTCTTTATACTTTAGTACTTCCAGGGCTTTAAGTCTTACCACTTTATTTTTCTCTAACCCAGTTTGTTTTGATCCAATTCATAATGACTTAATGTAATGGCTGAACAGGCTAAAATTTAAGCTTAGTTTCACAACTACCGACAAAATTCTCAAAACTGTTATCTTTTTCTGGTAGGGACATTGACAGTGAGAAGCCTTCTGTTCGGTCGCATTTGAAAACTCTTTGAAATAAGTGAATCCTTTTTTGCTGGTTGCAACAAAAAACAGGAATTTCGCTGTTCTAAGCATTACTGCCTATAACGTTCACTAGTAAGACACAAACACGTTGCTTTTTAATGCCACTTAAACCCGCAATGCTGAATGAAAGAACCAATGATTTATTTTTTTGCAGTACAAATTACTTAAAATTTTTAATATATGCTACTAGTGAAAAATGTTGCTGGTAAAAAACCGTGATGAAATGTTTGAGAATACAAAACTGTTTAATTTTATATAATACTTAACTAATGTGTGACTATGTTACCTCTCTTTATTTTCTCTCATTCTACTATCTCAACGTTTTTTCTTTTCTGATTTATCGTCGTTTGTGCAAATACAGGCAGAGAAATACATTTTAAATAAACAACTGTTGCTAAGCATGATGACTTTTTGCTTTTTCACTTTCTCTATTTTGTTCCGCGAACAGATCCTGTTAATTTTCTACCACTTACTTTGCGTTATCTGCAGTTTCTTTGAAAACAACCTTCATGTATAAAGTTTTATAAATAATTTTTATCGATGCACATAAGTAAAAGCTTAATTTATCAGATTCATATCAGATTTGCCGAACGTGACTTAAAATCTGCGTGAACGCACGCACGAGTATCGCTGTCATTGAATGAAGAGCAGTCAATACAGTTTTGAGAGAGATACCAAGAGATTTTGATACAAGTTATTGTTATTTAGTAGGTTTAACAGCAGCAACAGGTAAAGCTTTGTTAAGAGAAGAGTAGAGCACAAAAAATACAAAAAAAAAAAAGAATATAATAAGAATATGCATCATTAAACGTCGTATAACAGGTATGAGACACTTAAAAAAAAATACTTGACATTTTTTTCTGATTTTGATGCTTAAAATTTATAAGTGATGTAAAGCTAATTGTAAAATTGGTTCAAAACGATAAGCAGCAAAACGTGTTATGAGAATGAAATAAAAGTTACAGCAGGAAAGAATTTGTATGTAATTTTTCAAGTTTTTCACGTTGAAATAGATGTTCGATGATTATTGGTAAGATATATGTTTTGTCAAGAAATCGTGGTCGATTTATTAATTATTTTAGTAGACAGTCTTTCAAAAAACACAAATTTTTGCAGCTAAGTA
>UXUI01009504.1:4350-15472 GCA_900576705.1 Enterobius vermicularis
TCGTTCCTTTTATTCGTATATTTGGTTAGACCACCAGAGATAACCTTATAACGTCAGACGTAAGCAGTTGAGGCATTCCTCAACTTTCTGCGTCTCAGGACATAAGGTAATCTTTTGCCGCTGTGTAGTAAGTAACCAGATTATTTGAACCGTTGGATGCTACCTTTTAGTTGTTGTTTTTTTATTTATTCTTATAGTTCGCGCTTTACTTTATAAACTTTTCTTAAGTGTTCGTGTGTTGTGCTATTAGAATTTACAATTTGGTCTATTTTGGAACGGGTCACCACGTTGATTAAACTATAGACCTTTAGAAGCGTCCTTTAAATAGCTTCAAATTCTAAGTGAGCAATAAATTGGTTTCAGGGAAGCGTTCAAAAAAAAATTTCTGTATATATTATCTGTCAATTGAGATTAAGGTAGGCCCGAAATCTTTGTCATACTAGCTTATTTCTTTTTTTATGAGGGTGTAAACCAAGTTGAATTATTTCTTGGAACTGTCTACATTTTTGTCACATTTTCGTCTAAGCCAAGCAACTGTTCAGTGATTTGGTAAATTCGCGGGTGGGACAGCTCCATTCAGTTTTTTTTCAATTTTTTCAACGTTTAATTAGTTTACCGTTTGAAAGATGTAAAGGATAAAGAAGAAAAGCTGCTGAAGGAATTTTGATTAGGCCGGTTTATGTCTAATGTTGAAGCTTTTTTTCGCACATTCAAGTTTCGTTCTTGTTCTTATTATTTTAATGAGCTGTTAAATCTTCAAATAGTCTAATCTGTGCTCAATTATACTATATTATAATTTTTTTTAGGAACGTTTGTGTAAGAGCAAATAATGGTGTTGCAATAGTTGCTGAAAGCTGCATTATTTTTATATTTCTTTCTTTATTAGGTTTTTTTTTAAAAATTTATTATATTTATTATTGAATTGTTATTGGTAGTATAAGAACTTTTTTGCTCTTTCAAATTATGCAACAAGAACTGATTGAACGTTAAAATTTTATATGAGCTCTGAAATATTAACAAAAGTACAGGAATATATAAGTGTTTTTAATGACATATATGTAGTTGTAGAGGAGGAAGGAGTACTATAAGTTGCAGTGTTAAAATAAAATGGATTTGTATTGGTATAAATCTTTGATAAACCAAAGTTGTTGTTGTAGTTATTTTGAAAAGAAATTAATGATGAGAAGATATTGAACAAATGGGAGCCAAAAATGTGTGTTTTTGCTTCCTCTTTTTTGTTGTTTTCAGCTTAATCGTTGGGTGACGAAAACAGTAAGTGCTAAAACTTTTTTTTTTTTTTAGGCTACTCTTATTGTGCTCAGTTTCATCCGGCTTATCCATCATCACTTTTCAATAAATTTTATTATCTATTGCTATTGAAAAATTGCTTCCCATTCGGCTTGATGCCAATGTTAAAGTTGTCAGTTAATGCACTTTTCAATTAGAATGCCAAAAAAAGAGTGTAATTTTTCGAAGAAATTGCCTATAAATTTTTTTCATGTTTTGGTCAAATAGGAATTATTGCCCTTTGACACGCGTCAGCATGTTTCTATATTATGCAACGGTGACTAAAGCAAATCTTTTTTTGAAAACCAAAAAATTTGTTGAAGGTCGACAGTGGAAAAAAAACCTGCAAAAAAACATGAAATCTTTTAAAAAAGATTTTGCCTCTGATATTCTTCAGCAAATAGTCTGCATTGGCTCTGTGCAGTAAACAATATACTTTTCTAGTTTGATCGTTGGTATCTCGTTATAATTCCTTGCACTTTTTTGGCCCTTTAAGCGGTTTAATTTTTACTCTTATTCTTCACATCGGTTGTTGCAACTTCCTTGTCTCTTTCTACCTTTACCAAAAAGTTGACCGTTGCAAATTACGATCTTTTTTATATGACATTTTTTCTTGAGGATTAGGATGTAAGTAAACTTAATATTTCTTTATAAACGAATATATGTATATATGTATATTAACTTTTTAAGGAGAAGATTCACGGTGTATGTGCAGATTCTTTTATGCACTCATTGAACTGTATTATTTTTAGTTGTAGTTGTAACTCAGCCTGCTTTGCAAAGTTAAATTAAAAATTGTACTCAAGAAAGTAACCATGTAGTGATTTATAAAATTCTAAAAATTACCGAAACGCAGAAAAAAAATATTGGAGGGAAAACTTCCAAAAGATAAAGATCAAATATTTCTTGGTAAGAAGGTAAGAAGGAGAGGTGCAAAGTAATAGAAGCGAAAACCTGCGCTAATTTGCATAGGAACAGGAGAAGAGTGATTGAGAAATAATGATTAAGAAAGAATCTTAACTGACTCTTAACTTGCTTCTGTATTTTTTCCATCTGCCATCGCCCTGGGCAAGTACCTCTCAATGCTCCGAGGGAAACTTAGAGCACTAAATTTCCCAAGAATGCGGGGATTCAATGAAAGTATGTTTCTGTAAGCTGACATTTTAGGCCCATTTTTTTCACTAAGCTCTTGTTTCTCATAAACATAATCTGATATTGTTGTTCAGTCTTATTCATCTTGATTCAAGAAATTGAGAAAACAACTGGACTAAAGATGTCAAATGAGTCATTGAACACGTGTTCGGTATTGCTCTAGTCAGGTGAATCAAGGCTTTAATTATTAGGATAGTTAACAATTTTTGCATGATAGGTTTTCAAGTTTAGTTGAAAAATCCCTGTAGTTTTTTTGTACACGTATCTTACCAGGAAAGATGTAAATCAATGAAATGCCATTTAAGCTATAAACATCCTTCTGCTGAAACGAGTTGCAACTTTTCATATGCTTTTAGAAAATTCTGTTTGCAAAGCGGAACGGTCGAGAACCGGTAAAAACTCACTGGTGTCACACTCTTAATGTGTTGGTCTTGTGGTCAAACACGTGGACCAAACCGCCCACCTCTTTTCTTTCTTCCGGGTCTATCACTTGCACAAGTTCTGCTTAGTCTACTGGTGCGCATAGGAACGACCTAGCTTTCTCAGCTCAAGGTAACAGCGGCATTTTACGCAATCTGAATGGTTTAAGTGATCATCGGAACATGGCACGGCATGCATTCCTTTTTGACAGAGCTGCTGAGTGTTCTCGTTGTTCTTGCTATCCAGTATCTTTCTCGAAAATGCATTAGTGTATTAGACACTCCAATGCTACTGCATTTATTGTGTTTCGTGAATTAGCAGCGTGGTATTTTGACTAGAATAGAGGAAACATGAAAGAGTTCTACTCTTGCCTCTTTTTCATTGAAGCGACCTAGAATTTTAAAAACTTGATCATTTTTCGACAGTAAATTCCGAATTTTGATAAAGTTAGTAGTTATTCTTTCCTGCCTTCACTATATTGGCCTTTCTGCTAATTCTCCTGCTTAAATTCGGTTGATAACTTTTGAAGTTGCGCCGAAAACTTTTTGTTATTCAAATAATAAAACCACCGTTGTTACTACCGTAAGGAGTCGCTTCCATCTGCTGAAATTCTTGACGTCCACAACAATCACGTTGCTTGCAAGGCCTGACGTGGACTTCATTATCAACTCCTTTACGGTTTGTGCCATACTAATAGCAGGTTCAATGCCTTATTGAACCCTGTTCTGCCAAGGCGGTCTGTTTCTTCATAGCACACTTCCTTTAAGAGCTTTAAGATCTAGTTCTTTAGTGGCTATTTCAGCTCGGTTCATTTTAGAAGGCGGACGTTTCTATTTTGCTTCGCTTTTTTCTTTCTTTGATCCCATTTATCAAGTTTGTCAAGAGACTTTACTTATTTTAGAACACGGGTTAAGCACTCCAAAAGGGTAAACTGATACACGATAAATCACAGAACATTTCTTTCATGACTTTGAAGTCAGTAAATTCCTTATAACTAATAAGGATTTGACTTTTGTTTCACTCCCGGCACTGAGGATGGAGATCCATTTTCAAAATCGTGATTAGCTTCCGGCTTGTACATCTGCTTATGAAAATTCAGAAAATCAAGCCGCTTCAATCCAGTTATTTTGATCATTTTTAAGTTCATTAAAAAACGCAACATTTCCTGATTATTTTTCACTGTCTTTGAAGTTCTTGCGACAAAACTATTTACTCTCGACAAGGAAAGATGTCACAGCTTTGCTTTGATCTTTATGCCAACTTTTTATTAATGTATAAAAGTTAACCAAACGGATCAAAAAATGAAATCATTTACTCGTTTCTTTCTAGATCTTTAATATTGCTAACGTGGAACTTTATCTGCAGCAGGACGAATTGTTCGTTTTTCTCGTCCCAAGTAGGATGAGTGTATAGTTATAACTTCTTTGACTGCTCAGTCGTCCAGTATAATTTTCCTTCCAACTCACTCTGCTGTAGTGTCGGGTATGAGAAACGAGCTGTTCAGGAAAACATGTGCCAGGAAATTTAGCCTTCCAAGTTGAAAATCGTACTCAAACGCCTCTTACACAATACTCAGCCTATTTCGTACGAAAATGGAATTCAGCTCTCCAACTTCCGCTTTCGTACAGAGTATGTAGAGTACAACTTCTAGATTTATGAGTAACTCACAAAACTGTCATCTCACTGTGTCAGCAAACGTCTGAAAGGAAGAGTGGTAATTAGCTTGCGACTCTCTAAAAATTATTTTTGGCCCCTCCCTGACTTCTTAAAATGCCTTCTTTTCTGACGCATCAGTGCATATGCTTTTCTTCATTGCACTAAATTATACAAAAACTGTAGTGTATTTTCGATTGATCGATCACTTTTTTGCGCTTCGATTCCTCATAATTTTATGTTATTTGTGCAAAGTATTTCTTGTTATTCACCGTTTCAAAAGTCTTTTCCACTTCCCCACCGAAGGGCTTCAAGTGTCGGAGAATGCGCTCATTATTACTAATCACCTCACTAATGTTTCTACTACAATTTACTAATTGCAGTAATTGTACCTCTCCAAGCAGTCGCGCTTTGTTCGAACCGCTTGACCAAATGAATTCTCTCTTACAGTTTTTACAACTTTTTTGCAGTTATTATCGATGAGTATAATTGATAGGGAGAAGGACGGTAAATAAACTGATTTTCGGTCTGTGACAGGTTCTGTTCCTCAGATATCGCTTCAAAAAACGGCCAGCATTCTGGCCATACTTGACAGTACTTGTCAAACCCAGGTAACTTAAGTGAAAGAATCTATAACCTCGTTCAACGCATCTCCGGATGAAATGACAAATTGCTAGAGGTCACGCTAACACACTTTCTATGTTGCCGAGTTCCCGGCGCTTTAGCCATTTTCCCTACAGCACATCGCTTTTGACAAAAAGCTGTTCGCGCCCTTTGGAATGTTGCCGGCAGATTGTTGGGGCCGACAGTCGTCCCCTGATACACTCAATCTTCCTACTTACGTTCATTGCATGTCATCACGTTGGTCAATGCCATCCATTGAGTGTTTTTTATTTTCAGTGACGCAGTAGACAGTCGAATTATCAGTGCTGTTCTGCAACAGACTTCCTATTGAGTTGTAAGCCTTAGTTGCTCCTTTTCGCCAGATAATGTAGAAGTGTAGTATTGAGTTCTCATTGTAGTGCCCCATTCCAACAATCATAGGCGCCACTGCTTTGCTTAAACTGCTGGTGGCGTGTCAGCCATTTTCAAATCACCTCGCCTTTACTCTTTTTTTTTTTTTGCACCGTTCTTGATCTACGCTCCTAATCCCTCTTTTAACTTTGAATAAAAGGCTCATTCGTGAATACCTGACTAGTTCGTTGTGGGTGTAGCCTTCAAAACATTCTATTTTGGAAATTGCAACTGCTCGTCCAACTGTCTAAAGTTAGAGAACAAATTTTACTTGAAAAAAATTAGTGAACAAGGATTTGTAAAGCTTTATACTAAATACAGAACAAATGGAAGACGTTTTCAAGAAAGGGGACTAAACAGTTCTTTCATTAAAAAAAAGTAACAAAAGAAGAAAGAGGAAAACTTAGACTAGTCAATATAAGCAGTAAGTGGATACTGCTAGCGAACATCAATCAGAAAAAAGAGCGACAGATAGAACAACAAAAATTTTAAAAATGCTGGTAAGAAAAAATGACATTTTTTTCTACAAAATTATGAAGAAATTCTATCTTAACAATTAGGTTGGTCCAATCTTTAAGCCGCAAGGGATAACCGCTCATCTCATCCTTCCTCGGCAAATGGCGTGCGCACTATGTTGTGATCTTTTTCGCAGTTCGCAAATGGGAGGGTTAGGGGGCAGAATGCAGACGGCCATCGTCCTTCTGGTTTCAAATAATTAAGCGGGTTTTTTGCGGTGAGCACTCATCATGAAAATATTCACTGTGTTAAGTGGACGAAAAGAACTGGAACCTTTTTCATCATCTCTTTTTTCAGCTATACACTTCGCTAGTATAGGTAGAAAATTAATACCATAAGAGAAAAGGATTCAAATGAGTTTAAGTGCAATGGTGGAGAGATGAAGAATAACAAGCTAAACTTCTTTTGATAATAAAAATGACACAGGGTTATATGGAAGAACACTTAACTTTATACATATGCAGAGTACGTTGCGGATGACAGCTAGAAAAGTGTTTCTTTAGACTTGTGATTGTTATTGAGAAGTTTTTGGTTTGAACAAACAAAAAAATGATTATCTTAAATCAGTCTATCATTTTTTTGGATGCCGATGCTGCTATAGCTTTGATGCATTGTTTCACCAAAGGAGGCTATTGTCCTAAATTATGTTTGCATAAGACTGAACTACGTTCTAGTAACTTCATTGATTTGTTTGAACTTACCATTTTCTTTTTTTCGACTCTTTTATTCATATGTTGACTAAAAAAATTTTTGACCAATTCTTTTTTGATGCCAATTTCGAGGTTGGTTTCTCTAGAAAAAACTTTGATATTGAGTACTAAAAAAATTTATTTATTGTTTTAAATTCAACATTCTTGGTTCTGCTTAATTTACGCATATTTTTACGCACTTTTTTGGCTTTTTCTCCCTCAAAATTGTATCGTTACCAGTTATCTTTAGTCCAACTATTAGAGGTTGTGATTATGATTAATATACCGTTTAATTCGCAACGATTTTCAATGGCTTGAGCAGTCTTTTTTTAAAATTTATTCGTTGAAAATCCTTCAAATAATAGGTTTTATTTTTTGCCTTGTATCAGTCAAATACAATGTTGTTCATTTGCGACAGTGTTTGAATTTTGTGACATTTTTTTTTTTTGCAACAGTGACCTGTTGGATACTAAAAAGCATTTGACAGCGGTATGGTTATAGTTGAGATGTTGTCTTTTTGCTTGTTTTAGATCCAAAAGCAGTAGAATCTGTAAATCACCAATGATATAAATAAAACACTAATTAAGTGGTTCTGTAGAGGTGTGATTGTTGCTTTTTTGAGAAGTGTTCCTTCTACTGATCATCGCCTATGGTTGCCGACGGCATCAATAATTAGCTCTCCTCCTACCTATGCCTGTAATTTTTCTACTGGTGTTCTACTGCGATTAACTTTCAACTTGAAGATATTTTTTGTATTTTACGTTTTACTGGTTTATGTGCGTGTTATGATGGCAAAAATGTTGAAGGCGTTGACGCTGAAAGGGTTATTTAAAAGTTCAGTTATTTAAAAGCAATATACCAAAGGGGAACAGAATGCTTTAGCATTAACCTACTATCTCTTTATGAACTGGAAAATTAATAATATTGAAGGCTTGTTGTCTGATAGTTTCATTTTTGGAGGTTGGTAAGGGTAGAGTGAAAATGGTTGAAAAATTAAGCTTTGACTGATACCTTCATCACAGCTGAACAGTTAACTGAGTCACAACTGAAACTGATGCGTATAGACGCGTGGCTCATCAAAGGTCACATTTGAGGTCTTAAAGATGTAAATAATTTATCGGTGGATAGAAGGAAACTAGATTTTCATAAAAAAATTAATCAGTTTTTGAAGGTTTGCAGTCAGTTGTATTTTCAACTGGATTAGACGCAGAGGTGTAATACTAGTTCTTCGTCTGGTAGAGAGTTGCAGGTGCAAAATACGACTATTTTCACTCATCGGAAGTAGATATATTCGCACTTTTGGTTTGAATATACCACTGCCAACGTTGATAAGAAACCACACGGAGCGCAACGAAACAGCTGAGTCATTTTTTGCGAAAACTTCTTTCAAATTATTTTAAAAAGCTTACCAAGGATAAGCGAGTTCTTATTTGTACTGTAGCAGGCACTTGGAGAAAAGTACTTTATAACATTTTACACTCGGAATATGTTGATTTTAACTGACTCAAACAAATCAGAAATGATAGTTCTGGAAAGTGACCTCTCTAAAAGTGGTAATAATTTGCTAAAGAGGAAAATTTTCTAATCTTATTCTTAGTTTACTGTGCACTACCTCATTATTAGACGCCTCCGTTAAATATTTGTTGCCTCCTCCTTTCTGAATGCTTTGCTCTTTCATCTGCTATGGACTAATTCTAATAAAATAAGCCTGGAATACTGGTAAGTAGCGCTGAAATTGAGGTAACTGTTTTCTGTTTTTTTCCCAAAAAGTTTTGTTTAAAAACAAATTTTCTTCACTTTTGAGCTCTCATTTATTTCGGACAACTTTTGAAAAACAATAAGTCTTGCTGTTTATACTTGGTTCAATTCAGATACAAGAAAGCAAATTAAGTGAGAAATTAGATGTTGAATTTTTTGGTCAGTTCACTAAATGGTGCTCTATGCGCCGGGAATTCCAAGCAAAAGGTGAAGCTACTACATGGCGAATAAGTTTTATAAAGTGTGGAAGGTGGTCCTCAATATAATTCTTTCTCTATTCTCTAACAGTTTTCTCTTTTCTGCGAACCGACGGTACAATAAATTCATTATTTTGATTTTGGGTATTCGTTTCAAATAGCCATCTGAAGTAAGACTTAAGCTGGAACAGAGAAGTGACAAATTGAGATGAAGGATTTTTTCCTTAGTTGACCATTAAAAGGTAACAGCTGGACAGAATGAGGAAGCGGATTGGTAGTAAGAGAACAAAAAATTGTTACGGGCAAGACTGGTTCAGTTAAAAAAAATAATATCACGAAGAAGACAATTGAAAATTGTATGAGGAACTGTTTTGGTTTCCACCTTAAAGATAGTTCATAGGAAGCTGTTAATACTTCCTTTCTTAGTATCACTTTGATGAATCTGAAACTAGTGAGGGTTACCTCTTCTGCAGAGTTTTCAGTGCATTAAGATTCGATAAAAAGCTACGTTATTATTCCATTCTGGATATGACTGAAAAATCAATCTCAGTTGAAACTTTTCCGTAAATAAATATAAGTTTTTAGTCTTTTCAGTTGCTATTTTATAAGATGTTACCTTTCTTATAATTTGAGAAGTTTGCTCTAAATTCATCAGCAAATGATATTCTTTTTGCAGATAGAAATGAAGAAAGACGCACGAGATACACATTTTTTGAAAATTTTCTGATTGCTTATTGGTAATACTAAAGTCACAAGTAACGTGACTATCGGAATAAACTTTATCTGTAAAATCCACTTTTCATGCTTGCAGAGAAATTTAGTAGAATTTTTTTTCAGCAAGATTACCAGGCAGGCCATTCTTACGAAGTATGCCTTAATTTAAGTTTAAATTGAAAAATTCGTCAAACCTTTGTTTAAGTATCAGGCTTTATGTTAGTCACAGCATTTTTCAATTTTCTTGCGAGATGACAAGCCTGCAGAAGTTGTTTGAAAAACATCTTCATAATTCGACAGTAGTAGCCTGGGGTTTTCAAAATTTACGCTCAACAAAGTGCTCTGGATCGCACGCTTGATGAAGTGCGCGAAAGGGATGATGAAGAATCTAAAAGGCTTTCCAGTTGATTGTCATATTTCCTCATGTAAGGCAGACGATTTTAAGGTGTCTTCGTACTGAAAAGGATAACAAATGAAATGAAGTGATAAAAAACAAGAAGTAATACCTTATTCTCTTTTAGGGTTGCCTCAAACATATTCAAACTTTGTTATCCAAACTGCTTCAGCAAAAAACATTAGGAGGTACAATGCAGTATTAAAGTAAGAGCAAAAGGAAACAAAAATTGGCTAAAGGTGAAATAAACGAACATTTAAAAGCAAGTAATAAAGAATCCCATGTAGCTACAAAATATTTGCTTTCAACCACAAGTGGTCATTGTGATTTAAAATGCGTGAACTCAGTTTTAAACTGTTGATGGTGCCAGTGCTGTGGTTATGGTTCAGTGCGAATTTTTTGCTTAAGCTACATTGTCTTGCACTTCTCCTATCACCAGCATTAAAATTCAGATCTGATGAGAAGTTGTCAGTGAATATGACAATTATTTTAAACTTATTCTCGACCTTTGCATTTTCTTTTTCTTCTAATATCGCAATAGAAACAGCACATTTATTGACTGCTTGAAACAAACCCTTTTTTCTTGTTTTCTGGAACCTTTCAAACGAAAATTTATTTTAGTTTTAGTGGAGTACATTGGCGACTATCATTTGATTTTTTGCTTTCTTCATTTACCAAAGAAAAAAAAGATTTGAGAGTAACAATAATATAGCAAACAGCATTCGCAATATTTGTTATTTTCGATGTCTTCTGAAACACCAAACAAAAATTTCGTTTTTCGCATGACTTTTTTCATTAGCTGATTTTTTTGTCTACGTCAAAGGGTTTTTCTCTTTTTTAGGTATTATGATTTTCAAATACAACGATTAGTGCGTTGAATTAAATGAAGATAAAAAATTTATTAGTATTTCTAAAAATTTAAAAAATTTATTTCTATAGACAGTTAACAGCTGTAACGGTGAAGGTGTTATCTTACAGACCAAGAAGCTGTTGATAGTTTCCAATATTTGGTCCTAATAATTGTTGTCGTTTTTCTCATTCCAACTGTGAGTATTCAAACACCTCTTTGCTTTTATTTTAGCTGTTGGTGATTACTTCTCATAACTCTGCTTCTTGAAGTCTTTTCCTTCTTTGAAAAACTTGTTTTAAAATTTATTAACTGCGCGTAATTTGACGCATGATTAAAGAATGCTGTTCTGAGGTTACGTTTGTTTGCACTTCTGCCTTTTTCAGCTTTTCTTTAGGGTTGTTGGCTTCAGAATACGTAATTGTTCAGACCGCATAAAGTACAGTAAAAGGATGCTTAAAAAAAGTTGATTACATGTAAA